>JXCR01002243.1:0-15563 GCA_002079205.1 Phalaenopsis hybrid cultivar
CTTTTTTTCGCAGATATATCATCATGACTTCTAGGATTTCAGTGACAGATAGAGTTGTTTTGGGCTACTGTGAACTACCTGCTCCGTTACTTACGTCGTGTCAACCTCATAGCAGTGGGAGACAGTTCTACGGTTGTCGCAGGGATATTTCAGCTCGTTGCGGTTTCTTCCGATGGGTCGACATTCTCACCTGTTACACTGCTAACAGTGATGGGAATACGATATTCTCCCAGGTTGATAGTGCAGCTGAGGACCGGCGCAGTCAGAGTTTGAAATTAAATATTTTAATATTTCTCATTGTAGTTGTACTTGTATTTATCATTGTTTTATTTTTTCTGATGTTAACGAGAGAGTGAGAATTGTATTGTCATGGTATGAAATTCAACGAGAGAGTGAGAATTGTATGTTATGGTATGAAATTCATCTGTGGTGATTTTATGTTTTTGCACTGTATACTTATGTAGTACCAATAAACTATTCTGAATAAGCTGCTCCAAGCAGTTTTACCAGACATGGGCAAGAATGTCATTTATACAGTCATAACTACCAATAAGCTATTCTGGATAAACTGTCTCAAACAGCAAGTCAGATTATTATGATAATCTGCAGATTATTATGATAATCTGCAGATTATCAGAATAATGTGTTTATCAGCATATTATAAATAATCAACAGCTGCCCCAAACAGACCCTTAGTATACCTGCACTTATGGCCCTACCAATTCTCTCCCAAGGATCTTATTGATTGGACCTAAATCCTTCATCTCAAAGTCCCTTGATAATTGCTCCCTCAAGTTTTTGATAATTTCCCCTGTAATAAGCATTTCATCTGCATACAAAACAAAAAAGATAAAACAATTACCAAAATTATTATGAATCAAGGGCAGTCTGTTTGACACTTCATGTACTCATTTTCTAACATAAATATGTCAAATCTCATATTCCGTTATCTTTGCATCAAGTCACGGATGGCTTTTCTCAACTTGCAGACCAAATCTTCTTTCCTTGGAACCTCATAATCCTACGGTTGCACCATATAATTTCTCTTCCGAACCTCTATGTAAGAAAACTATCTTTACATTTATATGATTCAGATTTAGATCTATCCCTTCGACTGAACTCAACGCAACTTTGATAGTTATCATTTCACTACAGGAGAAAATATCTCAATGTAGTCCACTTATTTCTTCTATTAAAATCCCTTCATAACAAGTCTTGTCTTGTAATGTCTATTGCCATTTGACTCATCTTTCAACCTATAGATTCACTTAGTGTGCAATACTCTTTTTCCATTTACTAATATTGTTAAATCCCATGTACGATTTGACATCATTACTAAATCTCGTCATCCATAGTAAACTCTAACTTCTTTAAATCTTCAACTTGAGCAGTCTTTTCATGGTGACTTGGTTCACCACTATCAATTAACAATAAATAGTCTAAAAAAAGAGAATACCTTTGGATCGGTCTCTATTAGACCTTTAGACTTCAGTAGCAGGTGACTGAAAAACTTCCTGTGTTTAATCTGATTGAGCACCTGTCATTTTATCATCCTCAAAAACATTAGTATCTTCTATCTCAACATATTTGAACACTTAAGAAGTAACTGATGTGCACTCTTAACTTCTATTACTATCCTTGTACATCACTATTTTATTAAAAATAACATTTGCTCCTCATGAACTTCTAATTCTAATAATCCCAGAGTTTGCACCCAAATTCATCTGAGTCATACCTAATGAAAATGCACTTGATAGATTTATGATCAAATTTACTCCTAGACCCTACAACAACATGAACATATACAAAACAACTAAATATCTTCAAGTGAGATAGATTTATATATTTGTCACTCTGGGCCTCTTCATATAAGTTTTCCTTTAAAGGTACTAATGAACCACAATTAATCATATAAACAGCAGTGTTTACTGCTTATGCCCAGAGCAGCTTTGAAAAGCTCGTATGCAACTTCAAACTTCTGGCACACTCTGTGATGATTATGATCATGCACTCAACTACTCCATGCTGTTGTGAAATCCTTGGAATAGTGAGCTCATGTTTGATGTCTTTTGATGAACAATAATGCATGAACCTCTATTCATGATACTTGTCACCACAATCTGATCTGAGACACTTCAGCCTCAAGCATGATCATTCTCTACCACTGTCTTTCATTTTTTAAACACCTCAAATACATTAGATTTATGCTTTAAAAAGTATTCATACCTTCCTAATCTGATCATCTATGAAAGTGATAAAATAGTGGAAATCCTCAATTGACTGAACTGGAGTAGAATCTTGCACATCAACATGCACTAACTCTAACTTCTTTTCCCTCACCATTAACCTTCTTTTAGAGAAAGAAACTTTCTTTTTCTTGTCATAGATATAATCTTCGCAGAAATCTAGATCAACAGATTATAAAACCTGAAACTTATTCTTTGAAAGTAGGAGTTTAATACGTTTCTCGCTCATATGAATAAGTCTGTGTTGCCAAAAACCAGTATCAAATTTAGTTTCAACCACATTAATGAATTTTACCATCTTATTAATCAAGTTAAGAGTGTATTTAAGGTTTCCCTAAGAGATCACCATTCCCCCTAGTCACCTTTCACGAATCACCTATCAAAGTAATCACGAACCCTGCCTTTGTCAGTTAGTTCACCGAGATCAGATTTCTTTTTAGACTTGGAATATGACTAACTTTATTGAGCTTCCAGATTGTTTTATTTGACAATTTGATATCAACCTCACCATTTCTTACGATACTACAAGTCTTGTCACTTACAAATTAAATCTTCTCTAAATCACTCAAAGTGTAGTTTTTAAACGTCTCTTTATTGGAGCATGCATAAAAAAAAACACATGAATCTACTATCTAAGATTTAATACTGACTAAGAATAAAGCCAGAAAGTCGCATTGGATTTTACCTGAGAAGACAATTGTAGAGAAATTCTTTTATTGGCCTTAAACATCAGTCTTCCTTAGAGCTTTACAACCTTTCTTGAAATGACATTTCTTCCCGCAGTTCCAACATTCACATTTGTCATTTCTTTTTCTTACCCTAGACTTTCCTCTATTGGACTTAAAATTTGTCTATGCATGTACTCTTATCCAGGTTCCTTTCTCTATTCTCAACATTTAGGGTTTGTTTGGGGCAGCTGTAGCTTATCCAGCTTATCCAGATAAGTTATTTATCCTGATAAGCAGTTGATCCGAATAAGTTGTCTAACTGTTTTGTTTTTTAGTTCAGGAAACAACTAATTTTGAATATATGATCATTCTGCCCCTGAAATGAAATTATAAACAAATACCAATTTTAAGAAAGCAGAAGTCATAGTTGGCATCCTTCATGAAATAAAATTATATGTAAATACCCATTTGTCGGTGAGGAGTCGTGGAAGCTAAAGGCATCCATTGAATTTGCTTTAAAAAAAAATTTATACCTTTAGGAACGTCAGATTTCTGTTATTTGACCTTTAAGAAGACAGACCTGGTCTGTCCACTCTTCAGAAGATAAATCCAATGTGCCTTTTTGACCCCTCATGAGGTCAAAAAATGCACCATAATTCTAACAAAAGAGGGAGGAAAATCAAATTAAATTATTTTTATGAGAAAATTACCAATCAGAAAGTCAATGCAACCATTATGAATGCTCACAAAATTAGTTTCTCTCTACCTATATTCAAACAAATTACTTGCAAACCAACATTTGCACTCAAAAGATAAATTTTATCGCTTCCCGAATAGAAAACAATGGGTTTATCAAAGGAGACGCAAGGAGACAAGCGGGTCTTCGGTGCGACAGGACGGAGTCGAGCGAGTCCTCATAGAGAGGAGAGGCGAGGAGACGAGCGGGGCTTCGGTGCGGCAAAAAGGAGTCGAGCGAGTCGTTGTAGAGAGGAAAGGCGAGTAGAGCTTTGCTCGCGAGAGGGAGGCGGATGAGCGAGGGCAGGCGAGCGAAGGAAGCAGGCAAGCGTGGGGCATACGTGACAGGGTAGGCAATGTCTTTCGCTCCATCGAAACGCGGATCGCGGGCTCCTACCCGTGATTCGCGTTTAATAGAAACCTCTGAATGACGTTTCTAAAAACACCCCTAAAACGCATTAATCAAACAGCCGATGACGTTCTCAAAACGCCTCCGCTGTGAATAAACTCTCACAAACGCACCCTTAACACAACTTAAAAATTCGTCATTCGCTGTCATCTTGCAAACTGCTTCATTCAGCATTAACTACATGATATCATCGAAGTTCAACTTCATATTACTTGAAGAGTTACTCATCTCAGTGAACAATCTATCACAAATGTCTAACAAGGAAGATAGAATTAACAATACCCTAACCTCGTCATCAAATTTGATGCCCACAGAACACAAGTGGTTCATCACAGTGTTAAAATTTATTAAGTGTCAAGCCATTGAATTACCATCCACCATTTTTATAATGAATAATCTCATAATCACAAAAACTTTATTTGGCGCTGAAGGTTTTTCATGCATCTTTGTAGTTCCATCATGAATCTACGGTAGTTTTCTCATTTACTATGCTAAAAGTAACAGATGAGAAAAGTGAAAGAAGGATCAAACTTAGGGTTGTTCGATCCAGCATTTCCTATTCCTCCAGAGTCATCTATTCAGACTTTTTGATGATTCTTTCGAATGGCAAATACATTTTCTTTTTATATAACAAATCTTCTACTTTCATTTTCCAGAATGTAAAATTTGATTCATTTAACTTCTCCACATTGTACTTCGCTTCGACAACCATTGCTCTGACTAGAATCAATGATATTAAGAAAAAAAACCTCGCATTGAAAACTTAAGATTTGATCGATTCACAATCAAAATCACAACGCGAACAACATACCAATTCGAGAAATCTAGAGCAATAAGTTAAATAGATGCATACAAATAAATCTAAAAAAAATAAAAAGTTTTAGCATGGAAAACCCCGAGAATGGGAAAACATCACAGAGCCATACCACATAAAAATTTTTACTGTGAAGGGGAGATATTAAAGAATTACATAACTCAAATCTACTCTCTACACCACTGAAATTGCAATGATTTAAGCTCATTCCTCTCTTGATCTCACAAGAGAAAACACTGGCCGAAATCCACCATCGCGACACAGACGTCGTTCCACGCCTGTTATGCACTGTCAAGAATATACCACGAGAGATATGGGTATAAACAAGTTGAGTGGAGCTCGGGCCACCCTTGGCTTGAGCTTCAGCTTAAGCTTGATTAATTCTATCGAGTTTGAGATTAATTCTATATGTTCAATCCAGCTTGTTTATTATAAAAAGAGAAGCTAATATTAATTTAAGGTATTGTTATAATAAAATGATAAATATATTGAACAATTAGGAGAATAATAATAATAAATCACTTAATATAAATTACAAAATATTAATTTTTTAACATTTTTAATACTTTAAAGATAAAGTCTTCAAATTTAAAATATTTTTAGTATTTATAATATTTTTTTTTAAAGAGCTAACTCACGAGCTAACCGGTCATGTCGAGGTTGGCTTCAACTTGGCTTGTTAGCTCGTCGAGCTTAGTTCGGGAGCCACTTATCAAGCCAAGCTCGAACCAGCTCACGAGTCGGCTTGGCTCACTTGTACCCCTTGCGAAAGAGAGTAGTAATCTTTCATAAAATGATTGCTTAAATCCCTAACAGCGTACAAACTGGTCCTAATGCCAAAGTGCCACTCCTGGGCACTACCTTTCCGCTCGCTCGATTTGATGTCAAGAAACTGGGCCCTGTCGCATTCAAAATGGGTGTCACCCTCTTTGTATTCATGTGCAGAGGTGCCTGAAGTGGGTGTCTGAGTAACACCCCTTTGGATCCAAGCACCATCCTCTTTGGAACAAGGCGCGCCACCCTGATCCTATTATATTTGAAGTGGGTGTCTGGGTGCCCCCTTTGGTGTTAGTGTTGCAGCTGGCTTCATGTAGGCTGTGACTGCTATGCCAACAGCTTCCGCACTCAAATGAAGGATGACAAATTTTGTTAGGGATTTGCAATGGATCTTGAATTAGCTTGAACATGGCACAAATGTAATTACCTAATCCATACACCGGTGGCAAAACTTTTAATATCAGAATACTAGAACCTTCCTACTTCTCTATAAATAGACAGTGGTGTACCCTTTATGAATTACTGAAATACAGAGAGACAGCAACATATCCTCTATACTCTTCTGCTTCTACTTATTCAATTACCGCTTCCATCATTGCTCTAAATATTAAAGATTTAAATGTTATTTGTGTAAATATGAAAGTGTAGATATTAGCTATATAAATGTATAGAATAATGTTTATGTAGGTAAATGACTCTTATCAATCCATACGATAAAATCCAAGTCGCGAAGTATAACAAGAGAAAAAAAAAGCAGCATTTATACCCATACCCAAACTAATTCCGAAACTATGTAAAGAAATGGGCTTGTTCAAAATCAAACCTTGCTGCAATAGGTTTCATGTTTAGTTCTGCTAAAAGGAAAGTTGCCGCAGAGATGTCTTGGATGTGGAAAATCCCTGAGAGCCATCTATTTCGATCACAACCATTAGAACAACTATAGAATAACATAAGCCAATAGTGAAAGAGGACTGTTCCCTCCCACGAACTCACATGCCCCTTCTCGGAAACAATGGCGACGCCGTCGTCGTCGGAAGAGCTGATTACAAGCTTTCCGCTGACATCGATTGGATCGATTACATAGCAATCATCTCTGTTGCTGCCTTCTTCCTTAACTTGAGGAATAGCTATTTTCACGACCGTTTCCTTAGCGTCTTTCTTCTCCATCTTCGAATCGAAAGCATCGCCGAGTCCCAAATGAATGGGCGCCCGTTCGTCGGAACTTATAAAATAAAGAGTTCACAAAACGGCCCCGCGGACTTGAAAGGTCTCATTAATTAAATTTTTATGCTCTCGAAGAGCATAACCTCCTCGCGCTGAACGGAGTGTGCAGTAGATACATAGGAATTTAGGTGTTAAATATGGAAATACAAAGGAATTGAGTGGTATGTATGAAAATCTTCCAAAAAGATTGCGATACATACATAACACTCAATTCCTATATATTTATATATCTAACACCTAAATTTTGCATTTTATATTTATACCACCAAAACATTTCATATTATAACAAAACTATCATCATTTATCGCATATATATTATACAATTCTTATATATTTATGTGGTATCACTTGAAATTTTACATTTACATGTATAACACTGAGAATTTTAATATCTCAGTTAAAAACACTACATTATTAAACTTCTTAAAAGAGAAATATATTATTTCATAGATATGTTTATGAGCCAAGGTGTGATAATTATAACTATCAAATTTTAAGTGTTAGGTGTGTAAATACATAAAAATTGTGTGGCATGTATGCAAATTTCCCAATAAATTAGTATTCCTAATTAATAAACTATAACTGGATCTAATTTAGCTAGAATATTTTGAACATCATTTAACAAATAATTTATGATTCTTCTAATATACTTCAAAATTCTCACACTTATATTTTTATCATATCATCATTCTTTCTCCTAATTTAAGATAAAAAAATAAATCCCAAATATACCGTGATCACGTCAAATAAATAAGAGGTTTTTAAATGGGTGGCAGCCCAAATAGACCATTTTATATATTCCACGCCTAAACAATGTTGTTTACAATAAAAGCACCTGAAACCCCCCAAATAGCCACATATTACGTCTTTATGTTTCTCTTTGTCTCTTCTTCGCTTCAACTCAGTTCGTGGGAGATGCCATATGCAGCAACGTCCATCAAAGACGTCATAGCTAGAGCCAGGCCATCCCTTGCAAGCCCTACCTCTCTTTTTGGATACTTGACACAAGTGAAGCCCAAACTTTGGATCTATTTGTAAATCACCTTTGTGGATGGTCAATTTAGGTGAATCCCTAGCTTTTATTTTTTTTTAGTGTTTTTTTTCTTTTTCATATCTTTGATTTTAGACCATAGAAGAAGATTTATTATGTTTTTTGTTAGTCAAATTTCCGCTGTCAATATCTTCATATAAATGACTTGAGAACATGTAAATACATAAGAATTGAGAGGTATGCATGTAAATCTTTCTTATTTATCTGAAATGATCAAGTTTCTATCTTTACATGTGAAAGAGTATTCCATGCTGCTAGTCTTATTATTATATGTACCACTCAATTCCTAATTATTTAGTACCTCAACAAAAATACCATCAATTTTAAGTCTTGAAAAGAGAAGTGCATATTTTCATGCATAGTTAAGGTTGAATGTATGTAAAACCTGAAGTTTATGTTTTAGTCCTGTACAATTGTATGTATGTAAATTTTGAAGCTAAATATAATAAGTAAGGCCAAATTTAGTAATTGCCGGAAAATAAATGTGCCTACCAAATTACTTGATGCTTCTATAGACAACTTTACATTGATTTGAACGTTATGCTTGTAAATATGAAAGTTTTTGAGTGAGATATGTGAATAATGAATGCACTATAATATTGTGTTAGGTCTCAACCTAAGCAATATTTTACATATCTCACACCTACACTTTCATATTTACATACGTACCACTACAACTCTGTAAACCTATGCATAAAAATGTGTATTTGACCTTTAAAAATTAGAAGTTTTTACATGCATAACACGCAAAACCCAAATGTTTAAATTTAGGTTTGAGAACTATTGAGGCTATGTTTGTGTGTGTGTGTGTGTGTTAATTTTTTTTAGAGCTGCATAATTATGTTTTTCAAATCATCTATGATGTCCTGATATGTAATTTATCATTTTCTTTAAATTTATGCTAATTTTTATTGATTTATGGCTTATCATATTGTAAAGCATGTGTTCAACACACTCATCAAGTTCCCAAGGCAGTAAATTTCCCAAAGTATTTTGTAAATACAACTTATAATGCACGATGTTCACAGCCCATAAAGGTTGCAATTATGGGATAAAATTTTATAGTTGTCCTAGATATTGTGCAGAACTTGATTACAACTTCTTCAAGTGGATTGATGAAAGAGATGATGCACCATCCGACAAAGAATACGCCGAGAGGAAATACTTTTGAGAATTTATCTATAAGAGGAATAATGAGGACAAAGAAAACACCGATAGAAATACTTTGGGGATTTAGATGAGAAGAACTAAAAGGAATTAAAATTCTTGATTTAAATACTAATAGCATCACATTTTTTAACCGTTGGAGTTGTTTTGTTTGTATTAATGTATCTTCCTATTTGATCTACAATCAATTTATTAAGAAGTATGGATGTAGAAGGCCAAAGTTGTAAAAGTAATGTTATATTATGTCTTTTGTACAAGTATTGCACTATCATGTTTGAGTTTAATCTAATGACAATATTGTGATTTATGTAAATTNTTACAAAATATTAATTTTTTAACATTTTTAATACTTTAAAGATAAAGTCTTCAAATTTAAAATATTTTTAGTATTTATAATATTTTTTTTTAAAGAGCTAACTCACGAGCTAACCGGTCATGTCGAGGTTGGCTTCAACTTGGCTTGTTAGCTCGTCGAGCTTAGTTCGGGAGCCACTTATCAAGCCAAGCTCGAACCAGCTCACGAGTCGGCTTGGCTCACTTGTACCCCTTGCGAAAGAGAGTAGTAATCTTTCATAAAATGATTGCTTAAATCCCTAACAGCGTACAAACTGGTCCTAATGCCAAAGTGCCACTCCTGGGCACTACCTTTCCGCTCGCTCGATTTGATGTCAAGAAACTGGGCCCTGTCGCATTCAAAATGGGTGTCACCCTCTTTGTATTCATGTGCAGAGGTGCCTGAAGTGGGTGTCTGAGTAACACCCCTTTGGATCCAAGCACCATCCTCTTTGGAACAAGGCGCGCCACCCTGATCCTATTATATTTGAAGTGGGTGTCTGGGTGCCCCCTTTGGTGTTAGTGTTGCAGCTGGCTTCATGTAGGCTGTGACTGCTATGCCAACAGCTTCCGCACTCAAATGAAGGATGACAAATTTTGTTAGGGATTTGCAATGGATCTTGAATTAGCTTGAACATGGCACAATTGTAATTACCTAATCCATACCCCGGTGGCAAAACTTTTAATATCAGAATACTAGAACCTTCCTACTTCTCTATAAATAGACAGTGGTGTACCCTTTATGAATTACTGAAATACAGAGAGACAGCAACATATCCTCTATACTCTTCTGCTCATTCAATTACCGCTTCCATCATTGCTCTAAATATTAAAGATTTAAATGTTATTTGTATAAATATGAAAGTGTAGATATTAGCTATATAAATGTATAGAATAATGTTTATGTAGATAAATGACGCTTATCAATCCATACGATAAAATCCAAGTCGCGAAGTATAACAAGAGAAAAAAAAAGCAGCATTTATACCCATACCCAAACTAATTCCCAAACTATGTAAATAAATGGGCTTGATCAAAATCAAACCTTGCTGCAATAGGTTTCATGTTTAGTTCTGCTAAAAGGAAAGTTGCCGCAGAGATGTCTTGGATGTGGAAAATCCCTGAGAGCCACCTATTTCGATCACAACCATTAGAACAACTAAAGAATAACATAAGCCAATAGTGAAAGAGGACTGTTCCCTCCTACGAACTCACATGCCCCTTCTCGGAAACAATGGCGACGCCGTCGTCGTCGGAAGAGCTGATTACAAGCTTTCCGCTGACATCGATTGGATCGATTACATAGCAATCATCTCTGTTGCTGCCTTCTTCCTTAACTTGAGGAATAGCTATTTTCACGACCGTTTCCTTAGCGTCTTTCTTCTCCATCTTCGAATCGAAAGCATCGCCGAGTCCCAAATGAATGGGCGCCCGTTCGTCGGAACTTATAAAATAAAGAGTTCACAAAACGGCCCCGCGGACTTGAAAGGTCTCATTAATTAAATTTTTATGCTCTCGAAGAGCATAACCTCCTCGCGCTGAACGGAGTGTGCAGTAGATACATAGGAATTTAGGTGTTAAATATGGAAATACAAAGGAATTGAGTGGTATGTATGAAAATCTTCCAAAAAGATTGCGATACATACATAACACTCAATTCCTATATATTTATATATCTAACACCTAAATTTTGCATTTTATATTTATACCACCAAAACATTTCATATTATAACAAAACTATCATCATTTATCGCATATATATTATACAATTCTTATATATTTATGTGGTATCACTTGAAATTTTACATTTACATGTATAACACTGAGAATTTTAATATCTCAGTTAAAAACACTACATTATTAAACTTCTTAAAAGAGAAATATATTATTTCATAGATATGTTTATGAGCCAAGGTGTGATAATTATAACTATCAAATTTTAAGTGTTAGGTGTGTAAATACATAAAAATTGTGTGGCATGTATGCAAATTTCCCAATAAATTAGTATTCCTAATTAATAAACTATAACTGGATCTAATTTAGCTAGAATATTTTGAACATCATTTAACAAATAATTTATGATTCTTCTAATATACTTCAAAATTCTCACACTTATATTTTTATCATATCATCATTCTTTCTCCTAATTTAAGATAAAAAAATAAATCCCAAATATACCGTGATCACGTCAAATAAATAAGAGGTTTTTAAATGGGTGGCAGCCCAAATAGACCATTTTATATATTCCACGCCTAAACAATGTTGTTTACAATAAAAGCACCTGAAACCCCCCAAATAGCCACATATTACGTCTTTATGTTTCTCTTTGTCTCTTCTTCGCTTCAACTCAGTTCGTGGGAGATGCCATATGCAGCAACGTCCATCAAAGACGTCATAGCTAGAGCCAGGCCATCCCTTGCAAGCCCTACCTCTCTTTTTGGATACTTGACACAAGTGAAGCCCAAACTTTGGATCTATTTGTAAATCACCTTTGTGGATGGTCAATTTAGGTGAATCCCTAGCTTTTATTTTTTTTTAGTGTTTTTTTTCTTTTTCATATCTTTGATTTTAGACCATAGAAGAAGATTTATTATGTTTTTTGTTAGTCAAATTTCCGCTGTCAATATCTTCATATAAATGACTTGAGAACATGTAAATACATAAGAATTGAGAGGTATGCATGTAAATCTTTCTTATTTATCTGAAATGATCAAGTTTCTATCTTTACATGTGAAAGAGTATTCCATGCTGCTAGTCTTATTATTATATGTACCACTCAATTCCTAATTATTTAGTACCTCAACAAAAATACCATCAATTTTAAGTCTTGAAAAGAGAAGTGCATATTTTCATGCATAGTTAAGGTTGAATGTATGTAAAACCTGAAGTTTATGTTTTAGTCCTGTACAATTGTATGTATGTAAATTTTGAAGCTAAATATAATAAGTAAGGCCAAATTTAGTAATTGCCGGAAAATAAATGTGCCTACCAAATTACTTGATGCTTCTATAGACAACTTTACATTGATTTGAACGTTATGCTTGTAAATATGAAAGTTTTTGAGTGAGATATGTGAATAATGAATGCACTATAATATTGTGTTAGGTCTCAACCTAAGCAATATTTTACATATCTCACACCTACACTTTCATATTTACATACGTACCACTACAACTCTGTAAACCTATGCATAAAAATGTGTATTTGACCTTTAAAAATTAGAAGTTTTTACATGCATAACACGCAAAACCCAAATGTTTAAATTTAGGTTTGAGAACTATTGAGGCTATGTTTGTGTGTGTGTGTGTGTGTTAATTTTTTTTAGAGCTGCATAATTATGTTTTTCAAATCATCTATGATGTCCTGATATGTAATTTATCATTTTCTTTAAATTTATGCTAATTTTTATTGATTTATGGCTTATCATATTGTAAAGCATGTGTTCAACACACTCATCAAGTTCCCAAGGCAGTAAATTTCCCAAAGTATTTTGTAAATACAACTTATAATGCACGATGTTCACAGCCCATAAAGGTTGCAATTATGGGATAAAATTTTATAGTTGTCCTAGATATTGTGCAGAACTTGATTACAACTTCTTCAAGTGGATTGATGAAAGAGATGATGCACCATCCGACAAAGAATACGCCGAGAGGAAATACTTTTGAGAATTTATCTATAAGAGGAATAATGAGGACAAAGAAAACACCGATAGAAATACTTTGGGGATTTAGATGAGAAGAACTAAAAGGAATTAAAATTCTTGATTTAAATACTAATAGCATCACATTTTTTAACCGTTGGAGTTGTTTTGTTTGTATTAATGTATCTTCCTATTTGATCTACAATCAATTTATTAAGAAGTATGGATGTAGAAGGCCAAAGTTGTAAAAGTAATGTTATATTATGTCTTTTGTACAAGTATTGCACTATCATGTTTGAGTTTAATCTAATGACAATATTGTGATTTATGTAAATTTATCTGAATATTAGATTGGAAGTTATGTTAAAGTCATAGATTATGTGTTGGTTAGCTATTAAATAAAAGTAGATAGATAACAAATAATTTGATTATCAAGAGTTTTCAGGTGTAAATAGCGCACTAAAATCAAATGTAAACAACATTATTGAAGACGAGTTTACCTTTCGTTGGAATGACGTCATCTAATAACTGTCTGCCTTATTACTAAGAAACTTGAGACGTAGTAAGTTATGAATTTGGAACTTGCGATACTATGTTCACCTTCATGCCTTTCTTGACCAAAACATTTAAATCATTCATAAGATAATCTAATGTGGCCAACTTTAAAGAAATTTTCTTAACAGCAAAATTAATAACCAGAATCAAGCATACTAGATATAAAAATTCAATTTTTTACACTAGGTGTTGCAGAATAGCACAAAATATAAAATTTTATGCAAATATGGATTGCAACCAGGTGTTGAAATATAGTGTAAAATTTTCTTTCCACTCAAGTCATATTTGATCTTATAATATGCATATAAACAAAAGACATTCATCCATTTCAACTATGTCCCAGTCTTCCCTCCGAATGGGCATTTTGCACCTGAAAATAGGCTTACTTGTTGTGGGTAATTTAGTATTTTGTTGCATGAGCATAGCTCTTCCTTCAGTTTTCAGTATTTTGTTGCAACTGCAACAACTGCATCTCTCTTCCTTCAGTTTTTTGTTGCATGAGCATAGCTCTAGTCATGTCAATTAAGTCAACAACAGGCTTATTTTGGGCTTCTCCAATCCAAGAATTAAATTATCTGACATGTTATTTGTATTAGAATGATTTCTTATCTAAAAGTTAAAATCACTTCTATGCCATGTGTAAGGTAAAGCAAGCAATTAGTAGTGCATTTTTGAAGAGACACTACAAAGTTCAACTATCTTACCATCAAACTCGGGTCGAGTGTGTGCGTTAGCTGCTTACCATATGAGGCTTTTAACCATATGACTATCATTACAAAGAAAATATTTTTTTCAAAAGCTTCCAAAGATGTCGTAAACAAAATTTTATACTCTGCATCAGAAAAAACAATCTTAATGGCCTCTCCCAAACCCTTCTCCATGTTTGACATAAAGGTCATATGTTACAAATCAAACCAAATAGATGCTGACACCATTTCCAAGTAATTTTTTACTTAAATTCTGCAACTGTGAAGGCTAAAGTGAATAAACAGTTATCACTATCTAATGAAATTGCAATTAATAAACCACTCCGATATTTTAACTTCAGATGAAATGCATCCATCCCAATCAGAGGTATGCAACCTGCTAGGAAGCCATCAATGCAAGCATTAAAACTTACAAAAAATCTTTTTAAAGAATAATCAAGACTGTTACAAGTGTAAGTAATATATGATCCTGAATTTCTCTTAATAAGCCTGGCCGTAAGGCGGATACTCATATTTAGTCATCATACGCTGATCTAAAAATATTGTTGTGAGCTTTCTCTCGTAACCTCCATAACTTTATGTATTTTAATGATAAGTCATACTTATTCATTAACATGTATTTGATATTTTTAGGAATGATATCAGGATTCTTTCGAACAACATCTTCAATTTACGCACCACNCTGTAAACCTATGCATAAAAATGTGTATTTGACCTTTAAAAATTAGAAGTTTTTACATGCATAACACGCAAAACCCAAATGTTTAAATTTAGGTTTGAGAACTATTGAGGCTATGTTTGTGTGTGTGTGTGTGTGTTAATTTTTTTTAGAGCTGCATAATTATGTTTTTCAAATCATCTATGATGTCCTGATATGTAATTTATCATTTTCTTTAAATTTATGCTAATTTTTATTGATTTATGGCTTATCATATTGTAAAGCATGTGTTCAACACACTCATCAAGTTCCCAAGGCAGTAAATTTCCCAAAGTATTTTGTAAATACAACTTATAATGCACGATGTTCACAGCCCATAAAGGTTGCAATTATGGGATAAAATTTTATAGTTGTCCTAGATATTGTGCAGAACTTGATTACAACTTCTTCAAGTGGATTGATGAAAGAGATGATGCACCATCCGACAAAGAATACGCCGAGAGGAAATACTTTTGAGAATTTATCTATAAGAGGAATCATGAGGACAAAGAAAACACCGATAGAAAATACTTTGGG
>JXCR01002250.1:0-11403 GCA_002079205.1 Phalaenopsis hybrid cultivar
AACTTATGTTCAATTACCCTCTCCCATAACTTTAAAGTATGACACATCAACTTAATTCTTCTGTAATTTGCACACTCTTGTGCATCTCCTTTATTATTAAAAATGGGGACCAAAGTACTCTTCCTACACTCCTCAAGCATCTTTTTAGTTTTTAAAATAAAATAATATTAATATAATAATAATAATAATAATAATAACAATAATAATAATAATAATAATAATAATAATAATAATAATAATAATAATAATAATAATTGTAATATATTTTGACCTTAGTGATTTAATTAAATAGAAAATGTTTTAACTACAAAAACTACTTTTGCATGTTTATTAAATCTCTCTGAGCCCAGAGAGCTCAGAGAAACAAACTTTTTATTTTTGTGATTTTTAATTTATTTATTATAATTTTTTTAATAAAAAAAATATAGAAAATAGATTTTTAACCTTTAAAAAATTTATATTTAACTTAGAAAAATCAGGAAAAATATTCTAATGAGTCTTAAATGATCAGGAAACAATTAGAAATAATTTAGTAAATTTTAATATTTTGGAAATTTTTAATTATTTTTAGTTGTTTTTAATCCCAAAATATAGCTAAAAATGAACTATTTATTTAAAAATAAATTTTTATTTTTCCTAAGTGCATGTAATCACAAGCAACTCAGAAAACTACTTTTTATAATTTTCCCAACTATATTTAACTTAATATACATATTTCAATGCCAAAATTACCATTTTACTTGAAAAATTAATTTTAGTGCTCATATTAAATCAAATAAATTTCAAATTTTTATAGTGAGTTAAAATAAGTATTATTTACAGTGCAGAATCATTTTGTTAATATTTGAGATATATTAAATTTATTTTAATTTTTATGAACTTTTCGGATTTAATTAACTATGGTAATTTACATAAATATTAAAACTTAATTTACCTTTTTGTAGGAGTCCTCTAACCACAGAGAACCTACCAAAATAAGTCTCATATTTTTTATATTTATATTTTAATTTATATAATTATTTTAAGCAAAATAGTCATCTAAAGTTGGAAATTAAGGGTTACATGTGTAGATATGCTTTATGAATTTAGAAAAATCACAAATCGTCTCGACTGTCATGAGGAATAAACCCCTAAAGTCTCAAGCCTTGGTGATTATTATTTAACTAATTAAAATTAAAAGACTACATTGAGTGTTCAACTAATTAAAAATCATAGACTCATCAAATAATTTTTTCTAATTTTTATTTTACATTGTTCTCCTATTTAGATTTTTCTACACCAATTTTTAATTTTTCTAAGTTCTCGGAATTAATTAAACAATAAAACCCTATTTTTTTCTACTTATTTGAGTCAACCGCCTCACAATCCTTGTACACATTGAAGCCCCATGTAGCGCTCTCTAATTGCCATCTGACTCAGTTATCATGTGTTTGTGCTTTATCGCTTCATTTGTTCATCCAACGTGATCTAATCTGGTCGTTTGATACACGCGCGATTAGATGGTTCCTGGTCATCTTCCCTAATGGCCTTAAAACGAGAACCACTTATTCAACAAAATTACATGGGGCTTGTTTCTAAGGCTTCATCTACTCTAGACAAACCTATCTATATGGTTAATCAAGTAAGAAATACAAGTTTTCTTCACAATTGACCAAATCAAGCTCGGTTTGGGGGAAATGGTCCAAACTTTGGTCCAAGAGGTGAAACCTCAATTAATTTTCTTCCTGAGCTTCATTGTGACCTGACTAGCCTCCTCCAAATGTCACCTTAAGCTGAGATTGAGTCCAAGTATGAATTCAATCGAGAGGTGATTCGGGCTTGGTCTATGGCTAGGTTAGAGTGGTCAAAATGATGGGGCTTTGGTTGGGGAAGCCCTATTTGGCTTTGGTGAAGCTTATGTAATAGTCAATTTGAAGTTTTGAAGCACTTGGTGGTATTTCAGTGAAAACCCTTAAATTTCAGTGGTGAAATTAGGGTTTTGCAGTGGAAATTAGGGAAGGGAAATGGTGGGGATTAACTTCTCTAGACTACTAGAGGACCTAAAGAAATTTTGGCAGAGTTTGGCTTAGGGTTGGACATGCTTTTTTTCTTGGTCATGGAGGGTGTCCTCCATATAGAGGAGGCCATTGCTGCCATCAGGGCAAGCCAAGGTGGCGAAGAGGCAGCCTAGGTAGAGGGAAGAGTGTTGTGGTGGCCAATAGATCTTAGACAACTCAGGTGAGTGGAATTTTAGGTTTAAGTTATCTGAGGCTCTCAGCCATGGTGGTTTCAGGTGGCTGAGGTGGTGGCTGGCTAGGGTTAGGTCACCCTCAGGCTCAGGTGAGCCAGGGAGGTTGTGTGGTGGAGTCAACTTGGGTTAATGGTGGCTCCATGGAGAGTAATCAATTAGAAAGTGAGTTTTGGGCTTGTTGGCTAGCTTGGGTTTAATCCCATGGTCACTTGGCTCATGTCCCCAAATTGGTTAAAGCTGATATTTAAGGTCCTCAAGTAAATTTGGGTGAAGTCAAATGGTTGGTTCGGGGATTGAGAAGGAGTTTAATTTTTTCATAAATGGGGAAAGTCCAAATGGAGTGGAGAGAACAAAGAGTCACCTTTTCTTGTCATTTTTGTCAAATTTGACTTTAAGATGGCCATAGAAAAGTCCTTGAGACATGTCATGCCATGTATGGGTCTTAAAAATTTTTCATGCAAATGAAATTTTGTATTTTTATTAATTTTTGGAAAAGTATGACATGATGCCTAATTTGAGTAAAAATTCAAATTCATGTATGTTATGATGCCATGATGCATGGTATCATTAAAAGAATGAGTAGGAGGGAAAATTTTTCATGTGGGCTTGGATTTGGGCTTTTAAAATGAATGAAATGGGCTCTTAGGAAAGCATATGGGTATTGGCTTTTAAAAATGCTTATGGGTATGGGGACCCTTAGATGGTGTTCCTCCAAGCTGATTATTTTGTACCACTTGTATAATCAAAGGCTGAAGTTTAAATGAGTCAACCTCTACAGTAGGAGTTTGAATGATTAAAAAAATTTCTTCTACTCTAGGGTTTGCATAATCTCTTAAAGGGATTTGTAACTTATGATGCTCATTTTCAACTGTTTGAATTTCAATATTATTTTGCTATGTGTTTGTGATTTCTTGAGAATTATGAAGTATTCCTTATTTTCAAATGTTTCTAATAGTTCACTCGATTTTATAATTGTAAGGCATTAAATTTTCAGATCTAGAACTATGCATAAACTATGAAAAAAATTGTAGAAAATAAAATAGCACACCAAAAAAGAAAATATTTTTTGAATTTTGAATTTTAAATTTTTTTTGTTTTTTTTCAGATTTTTCAAAATTTTTTAATTTTTAAAACTACAATCCAAATAAAATTGTAAGTTAAAAAGTTCAATCGCAATCCCCAGTGCTGGCGCCAAAAACTTGACCCAACCCACACTTACGTGTATTTTTAAACTCCTTAATTATGCCAAAAAATATATCTCAATTTATATCTAGTGGTTAGTGTGAACACTTGCAATGTTTTATGAATCATATAATATATTTTCACACCAGGGGTACTACACAAGTATACGTATCGTTTTAAGTAATATAGGGTTTTTTTTTATTATTGATCTCACGAGGAATGTGATAACTCTTAAAATCAACTTATAGAATATCTATTTAAATTGTAATTTAGAAAGATACAAGATTTAAAATGATATGCTTACTACAGATTACTACTAAAAGAGCTTAAAAAGAAAGTAACTACTAAATGTAACAGTTTAACAAAATATAATAATGAGTTTGGATATTATGAAAAATACCTTGCCCCTTGCAAAGAGATTTTAACCTATGTAGAATTCAAATAATTTAAGAAAAATTTATTTATTGTGACAAATAGAAGCATACATTATTCTTTACCCCCTCCCGATCCTTGCATAGAACATTAGCTAACTTAAGGCCGATTCCTTAATATCTGGACTCCACATCAGTGTTATCT
Organism: Phalaenopsis hybrid cultivar; assembly: GCA_002079205.1. NCBI lineage: Eukaryota > Viridiplantae > Streptophyta > Magnoliopsida > Asparagales > Orchidaceae > Phalaenopsis > Phalaenopsis hybrid cultivar. The sequence continues at coordinate 3,989 of JXCR01002250.1, forward strand.
AGCCTCTCACCTCTAGATGCCCCTAGCCTATGCCATCATTATCACTAAATCCCAGCGTCAGGGTACTAAAACTCAAGCCAAACTAATAAGAATCTAGCCTGTCACTCTAGATCTAACCAATTCTATGCCCACCAAAGCTTATCTTCCTATTTATTTGCACTCCCCTTAGGTGATCTCAATGACTCTGCCTAAAATGAAGTGTGGTATCCACTAGTTGGGTGAAATCATAGCCCTCTCAGGTCATTATATTTCTTAATTGATTTTAACCTCACAAGTGTCCATTTAGCAAAGTAAATGAAGATTTGATGAAAATACCATCATAATTTTTTAGAGTAAAAAGAAATCTATAAATCATTCTCGTCCCACAAGATTAAGTACCATATACAAGAAGAAAGAAAGGGAACTACTCAGTATTCATAGAGAGTAAACATTAATAAAACATTTACATTAAAATACAAGTCTTACAACAAAAGCTCAAAAACAAATACAATGTACTTTCTGTATTCTTCCAGAATAAACTTCTAGAGTTTCCTCTAAGTAATCTCCAAACTTGTTCACACTAAAAAACACTCACACTTATATGTGAACACAAAATATGAAATACCTAACTCACTATTGCTGCCCAACGGAAGCTTTAAGGCTCCATAAGGTCTTTAAATTCGGCCAAATCCTTCACATTAAATAGAAAATAAAAAATAAACAAGGGTTGCTTCAAAAACCTCTCCAAAATTTAGCCAAATTTGATGTATCTTCTAGAAAAGTAGTTACTGGCACCATATCGCCCTTCTTACCCATCTGTGGTGCTATGTCACCAAGAGGTGGCACTATAGCGCCACACAAAAATCATCATTTTTGCTCTATTTTTTTCACATTTTCTACAAATGTCCATTCCATGTACCTGAAACCAAAAACATGCAAAATACATTTCTTTAAAGTGCAATATTATAAAAAATGTACATAAAAGGCTTATAAAACATGCACTAAAAACACGTTATTTTGAGGTAGATCACGAGCCAATCTCGAACAGCAGTCAAAAAGCCATCCAATACTCATCAAACGAACAACCAACATTAATTAAAATATCTATATGTGTGAGATGGCAAAAACTCATTGCCCATCTTCCCCACCCATCAATAACAAAACCTGTCAATAGCAGACACCAATATCCACCTACCATCTCTTCAGCAATAAAGATACGTCCACTTCCAACCAAAACTTTAACCTAAATAGATATCCAAAGGTCTACCATTTCAAAAAAAAAAATCAAGCATCCTAGGTAACGATATCAAGCAAACTTCCAACAACCACCAAGAATACACAATCTAGTTCCAGAGCCTAGCCGAAGAAAAAGCCGCCTGCAGAAGTAGCAAATCAAGCAGATAAAAACAAATCCCTCATATATTTAATTCAACGCATTATAGGATATAGTCGCATTATTTTTCCAACCATGTATCTTTTTGGGATCATTTGACATCCTAGGGTAGGAAACCTGATAGTTGTCGCTATTAGTCAAACATAAAAGAAGAGGTGATAGAGAAATCCTCATCATAACCCCATTTAATCGGCCCCAATTTTTCACCAGCAAATTGGTCGGTAAATTTCATTCTCTAGATGTAAGATTCCACATTACCTGCATATTTGTACCAAGAAACAATCAATCCTTCAATAGAACCTTTGATATTGTAAAATGCTCGTTCTTTAAGCAATTTCCTTGTCATGAGTTGGGTAACATAATGATGTTGAGCTTTGATGTTCACAATTTTTCTCATGTCCCAGGAATCCTTTCCTTTCGTCTTCCTCATTTAAGGAGCCATATGAGTTCTGAAAATTCAAAATATTTTCACACAAATCCACTCTAAAGAAAAAGTAAACTCCTTAAATTAAAATCATAGCTAAGATGCTTCACACCATGGATTCTTCACTAAATTTCTCCAAAATCTCCAATTTTTGGTTTTCACAAGATGTAGGAGAAATCCATGGTGAAAATAAAAAATTTCTAGGTTATATTGAAGCTCTTACCAAGAGAAGATGAAATCCAAGTATTTTAAGCCCCAAAATTGACTCAAATATAAGTATTTGGAAGCCTTAGTATGTTATTTGAACTTAGTCATAAGGTAGAAGATGAACAGAAGCAGAAAATGGTTGTTTCTATTCATTTTTTGTGATTTTAATGACCCAAACAATTTGGCGACTAGGCATCAGTTTTGGCTCCTAGGTGCCAACGCTTAAAATTTTAGCATTCATTTTTTTTTTTGTAAAAAATGATGTACAACAACACACTCCATCTTTTAATTAGTTTAGATTGACATTGATTTTCATAATTATGTAATTTACTAACATCTAATTTTCACAAACAATAAATAACTTTACATTTTTATATATAAATCCAAACAATTACAAACACATATTCTGAAGCACAACATAAAACTCATTGTCGAAATCACACCAATACATCCTAACGCTCAAAATTAAACATCAAATATTAATAGCAAACATAATAAGTTCGATATCAAAAACTAAGGAAATCCAACATAACTAAACACAAATAAACTCTTATAAATCAGAATTCCAAACTTCAGAGTTCCTACACATCTTTATCTTCAGTACTATCATCTTCTCTAATATCTCCCATGGATTCGTGATGCACAAATAAGTTCTAGAAAGGATGGTGAGGAAATTCATCAGTCGAGTCTTCTTCGATCCAAACAGTTTTCTTATACATTCACACCGTAGCCTCTTTTATAAGTCAAGTGTGATAAAATTTCTCTTTAATTCTCCAATCCAAATGTTCTTATTGATAAAAAATGCTACTAGTCACATTCAGAATATTAATCATCTCATTCTTAAACTTCTTAATCTTCTTCAAAATAACAAATGAACTATCCAAAAATCTTGGTCGTATACATGATGAATTTTGAGAGATTGATCCATAAGAATATTTTTTTCATCCACTTCTTAATTTTCTAAGTAATCATACTTTAACACTGGTTCCATGGGCTTCCAAAGTTGAAACACCTTTTCCCAATTTTCATATGGAACTTAAGATTGGCTACAAAGCAAAAATATTGTGGATGAATGTCCAAGACCAAGATTAGATCTCTTCATAATCAAACCAAGAGTAGATTTTACTATTATAGCACCCACTTCAATAGGTCTTCTAGTTAGAATACAATTTTTTATCATAGCACTTTCCTTCGTCACTTTACTGATTTTTTGTAGTAGGGAGAAATTTTGTTGAAATAAAGATATGTCAAGGCTTCGATGCGGAATTTTACAATGAAGAAGGAGAACTTACATTATTGTTATCTCTTATCTCTCATGTTCCATCTTCATCTGTTATGAATTTAAAAACTTCATTCATATTGACTCTAGTAGGGGAAAAGTTGGCATAATGACGAATTGGAACGTTCAATATCAAGAAGAAATCATTAATTCTTGAAGGCGTAAAAGGTACCCAACTACCTTGAACATAGACAACCCTTTGATTTTTCCCATGAAGATTTGCATAAAATTCCTTCACAACAAGAATTACTACTGCCACAGTTGTGTAGCACAATACTTCCCATCGCCTTTGCCCAATGATTTCTTCCACAATGGTATCAAGAGCAGTGAATCCTTGATTTACTAAACCTCTTTCCTTGATCAACCTTTTCTTCATAAGAACCTTGTCATGCAACCTTTGTCCATCAAAACTAATGAACTTTATCCAGTTGAAAATCCCATATTTGTAAGTTTCCTTAGATTTGGAGGACATAGGAACAAGACTAGCGAATCCTCTCCCTCTCTACCATTTTAATGTAACTCCAAATGGTAGTTTTAAGAGTTATATAGAGAAAATTTGACCAAAATCCGTTAATAGTAGGTTCTGGGATGGTTTTTGCAACTGCAGCGCCTAGGCGCCAGATTTTGCCGCTTAGGCACCGGGCTATCTGGAAAGTGGTGCATATGCGACAGATTTAGTTGTCTAGGTTCCAGTGCTCCATAAAACAGGCGCTTAGATTCCAGTTTAGGCGCCAGTGCAATTTTTTGCACCGCTTTTCCTAAGGTCTAAAATAACTCTCATACCTTTCATAAAATTTAATAATTAAAATGTTTTTATTCATTTTCTTAACATGTAAGTCTCCAAAGCTCATAGAATTTAATTGCAAGAACTTATATTAAGTAAAAACAAATTGAAAATAATTACACAAATAACTATGGGTTACCTCCCACAAAGCGCTTGGTTTAACATCATCAGCTTCACGTTCTCAGTTTTTACTTTGGGTGACCCAACAAAACCTTTTTAAAAACTGGTCTGCGTCCATTAAAATAAGGTTCTAACCTATTTAAATATTTTTCTTAGTTTTTGGAACTTCAATATCCACAACTCCATATGGGTAGACTTTTTTAACAGTAAATGACCCTGACCACCTGGACTTAAGTTTTCAATCTAGTGTTATACATTAAAACAACATGTCCACATTCAGCTTACTTTCTTATAATCTTCGGATCATACTAATTATTCATTTATTCTTTATAAATCTTAACATTTTCATGGGATTCATTTCTGAGTTCTTCGAGTTCATTCAGTTGTAAAAATCTTTTCTCACCAGCATATTTTAAATTGAAATTAAATTCTCTAATAGCTCGATAAGCTTTATGTTCAAATTCTACTAGTAACTGACTAGTCTTTCCAAAAATAAGTCTACTAGGAAATATATCTATAGTAGTTTTGTAAGATATTCTGTAAGCTCATAATGTAGTATCTAATCTAGTAGGCCATTCCATTTTGTTAGATTTATAGTCTTTTCCATGATTCTTTTAACTTCACGGTTAGATAATTCTGCTAGAACAATAGTCTCGGGATGATAATCCATGTAGATCCTATGCTTTATTTCGTAATTTTCAACCAATTTTTTAATTCTTCTATTCCTGAAATGAGATTCCCCATCTGTAATGATTACTCTAGGCATTCCATATCTTGTAAAAATATTTTTCATTAAAAAGTTTGAAACACTCCTAGCGTTACATAAAGGTAAAGCAACTACTTATATTCATTGGGAAATATAGTCTACTACAATTAATATATATAAATTTTCGAAAGAGGGTACAAATGTCCCCATAAAATCCAATCCCCAAACATTAAAAATTCAACTTCCAATGTAAAATTTAAGGGCATTTCGTTCCTTTTTTAAATATTTCCTACTTGCTGACAGCGATCACATGTTTTTTTATATGTATTAACATCACTAAATAGAGCTGATCAATAAAATTTAGATTGAAAAATTTTATATGTTATTCTACTAAATCTAAAATATCCCCCAAATTCAGAATCATTATATTTTTGAATAATTTTTTTTAGTTTCTTCATTTGGTACACATCTTCGAATAAACTGATCTTTAAATTCTTTTTATAAAGATGGGTTATCCTAAAAATGAAATTTTGCATCACGAATAAATTTTTTATGTTGTTGCATTATCGATCCATAGAATAAAAGATCACTAACAATATAGTTCACTATGTTTGGTATACTATGTACATGTCATTCATTAATAGTGTATAGATGTTGATCAGAAAATTTTTTGTTAATTTCACTTTCCTAATAAAATGATTTTTCTTTTTCCAACCAAGATAAATAATCTACTTTTTGATTATTAGAATCCCTTCTATCTACTACCATAAAATCAAGTTCTTCCATAAAAATGATCCACCTAATTAATGTTGGTTTTGCGTACTTCTTTTGCATCAAATATCTCATAGTAGAGTGATTAATATGCACAATATATTTAGCTTCAATGAGATATGATCTGGACTTATCAAAAAGCATAGATAGTTGTTAATTAATCTTTTTCATTTGTGGTATAATTAATTTAAGCTTCATTCAGAGTTGTACTTACGTAATATATAATTTTAAAAAGTTTGTTATTTTTTACTCTAATACAGTCCCAATTGCATAATCACTAGCATCCCACATTAGTTTAAATGGTTTCTCCCAATCAGATGAAACTATTATACGAGCACTGATTAATTTTTCTTTTAATAATTCAAAGACATTAATGCATTTTTGGTTGAAACCAAATCTTTCAACTTTTTCTAATGATTTGCATAGAGGCTTCATATCTTTCAAAAAATCTTTAATATATCGCTTATAGAAACCAACACATCATAAAAAACTTCTAACCTCTCTCACCATAGTATGAGGAGGTTGTTTAACTATAACTTGAATTTTTTTTTGATCTACTTCCATACCATTTTCAGAAATTTAATTTCCAACTATAATTCCTCCTGTAACCATAAATTGGCATTTCTCTCAATTTAATATTAAATTTGTCTTTTCACATCATTCTAATTTTTTTTCTAAATGAATTAAACATGATTCAAATGAAGTTCCAAACACAGAAAATTCATCAATAAAAACTTCTATTTCTTTACATTTAAATATCGCAAAAATATAAATATCATACATCTTTGAAAGGTTGCAAGTGCATTACATAAACCAAAGGGCATCATCAAAAAGCAAAAGTACTATAAGGACTAGTAAATATTTTCTTTTCTTGATCCTTAGGAGCAATAGAAATTTGATGATAACCAGTATATCCATCTAAAAAGAAAAAATATTTGTGCCCAGCTAGTCTATCAAACATTTGGTCCAAAAAGGTAAAGGAAAGTGATACTTCCTTGTGGTGGAATTTAATTTTTTATAGTCAATACATATTCGCCAACCAGTGGCTTGTAGTGTTGATAATAACTCTTCTTTCTCATTAACAACAACAATCGCATCCCCTTTCTTTGGAATGCAATGAATTAGACTTATCCAAGAACTATCCTAGATAGGATATATAATTCTGGCTTCTAACCATTTTAATATTTCTTTCTTAACCACTTCTTTCATTATAGGGTTTAATCTCCTTTGAGGACCAGCATTCGATTCATGATGTTCTTCTATAAAAAATCTATGCATACAAATTGAGTGACTGATTCCTATGATATCAGCTAATGCCCATCCAAAGGCTTTATTATATTTTCTTAAAATCTCTAATAATTTATGTTCATGTAATTCAATTAACTGTGAGGATAGTATAACATGTAATATAGCTAAATCTTCTAAAAAAACATATTTTAAATGTGCAGTGAGTACTTTTTTATCAAGTTTAATAGGTGTTTCAATCGAAGGAGTAACATTTTTATTATTTTTCGTGGTGTCTAACAATTTAAATCTTTCTTAAACATAATTTATATCTTCATTACATATTTCGATGAGCTTATCTTGCATTTTATCCTCATCTTCATGTTTCAAATCTTCTTGCTTCATTTTCTCTTCAAAACTTTTCATAAAATGATCGTTACTCAAATAATCACAAATTTCCATCCTCAAGCATTCATCATCTTTTCCTTTTACTAGGTATTTCATGGATTTTGATATATTAAATGTAAC
>JXCR01002255.1:42707-54512 GCA_002079205.1 Phalaenopsis hybrid cultivar
CATTATTTGGGCATCTTATGCGTTGGTTTTGATGGGCTTATTAGTAGTTGAAGTATTATGGTTGTTGCCCTGCGCTGAAATTATATATTTTGCAATCTCTCTTGATGGATAGATTCCTCTTTTGGCGCATTGGTTGATTGTCAAGCATGTTCGAGAGGTTGGCAAAGCAAAAAAAATTGAGAAGGAGAAAGCTCGCATATTTATTCTTGAATTGGGCGAAATTATTGATGGATAAGAATTATCCAGGGACATTGAAAGCTTATGAAATATTGTGAATTTTGATGTGTTTGAAAGTCTTAAATGCTACGAGCATTTGAAGAGTTTGTCCATCATTTCATGAAAGGATATAAGCTATACAAAATTGTTGGAAATTGCATATGAAACATTAAAGAGGCTTATAGATTGGAANGACGAGCATTTGAAGAGTTTGTCCATCGTTTAATGAAAGGATATAAGCTATACAAAATTGTTGGAAATTGCATATGAAACATTAAAGAGGCTTATAGATTGGAAACTTCGATGAAATTGAGCCTACGAAAGATATTTTTTTGAGGATTTTCAAGTCCTATTTGGGAGAGTATTCGGTTGAGTCAAATTGAGCCTACGAAAGATATTTTTGGAGGATTGATACCGGCGTTAGGAGGTCATTTTGACTCGGGTTGGTCCAATTTAAAAAAAGTGAGAAAGTGATGTCCATTTCGTATTAATTCAGGGATCTTCGGATCTTCCTTTTCCAACATTTTTGCCACGAGCTTTGAGGGCTGATTTATCCTTCGTTCTTTTCGATGTTTTAGGCGGATCAGTGTCTCCTCTCTCTCACCCCAATTTTGTTCTTTTATTTCCTTGCTTCTAGGTTCGTTTTTTTTTATGCTTATGTCCGATGCATAAGTGTCCACGTATAGCCTTTTGCTATACGTGAAACCTCAAACAAAGTCGCAAGTAGTCGTTTTGGGCATACGGTGTTAATGATAAAGACACACCGAAGATAGAGCAGAAAGATGTCATATCCTATAACATCAAGATCCAGTATTTGATGAAAAATAGGATAACGGTATCCTTCACCGGCATAAGTTTAGCGGGAGTTGGCTCGAACCTCCTCAGGTTGTTGCCAGTCCCAAGCCCGACAATGTAATCGACTCGTGGACAACGAAAATTTCTAAAAAAAAAACATAAGTTTTAACAAACCTTTTCAAACAAAAACATACTTTTCTACGAAACAAAAATTGATAACTCTTCTTTGCACGTTTAAAATTTGTATGCATGTTAAAAGCATAAAACATACTTTAAAGTTGATTGTCCACGTGACGAATACTTGTTTAGGCTGGGAAATAGCCCCTTAAGTGAGGTTCAAGGCACACTTCTAGACGAGTGGCGGGTTCTATACATTCGGGTGACCGAGTAGCCTTCGCGGACCCTCGAATATAAATATATATCTGAGCCTAGCCCCATACGAGTGCTTGCGGTCCCTCTCACTCGATTTTTTTTTTGTTTTATTAAAGTTTTGGAACAGGGCACTCGTGTTACTTTTCCTTTCTTTCGGGATTTCTCCAAGATTTTGTGGATTCTTTTTCTTTTCTTTTCTTCTACTTGAGTCTTTTCTCGTTGATTTTCTNTCAAATTTTTTTTTTTGTTTTATCAAAGTTTTGAGACAGGGCACTCGTGTTACTTTTCCTTTCTTTCGAGATTTCTCCAAGATTTTGTGGATTCTTTTTCTTTTCTTTTCTTCTACTTGAGTCTTTTCTCGTTGATTTTCTCGAGTTTTCCGTCATGAGTTGTTACACTTTTCTTCGGATTTCCTAAACGACGTTTTCTTCAGACTTCGCTTTTTGTGATGCATTTAGACTTGCTATACTTAAGGAACAGCGGATCTCACGGGCGTACAGGTTTGCTTTACATTTTACAGCGCTTCATTTTTCATGTTTCTACATGTTACTGTTCTTTCTGTACAGCATGTTATACTATTCCTGTTTTTGTCTGCTATTGTTCTTCCTGTACAGCATGTTATACTATTCATGTTTTTATCTGCTATTGTTCTTCCTGAACGACATGTTATNATTTGCTTTACATTTTACAACGCTTCATTTTTTCTGTTTCTACTTGTTACTGTTCTTTCTGTACAGCATGTTATACTACTCATGTTTTTGTCTGCTACTGTTCTTCCTGTACAGCATGTTATACTATTCATGTTTTTATCTGCTATTGTTCTTCCTGAACGGCATGTTATAATATTCATGTTTATGTCTGCTACTATACTGTACAGCATGTTATACTAGTCCTATTTTTTCCTACTACTGTTCTACATGCACCCTACTGTTTGTCTTTTATTGCACATTTTATATTATATAGCTTTAAGCATGTCTTCTTTTATATAGGACATTTAGATGACTACAACTANACATGTTATAATATTCATGTTTCTGTCTGCTACTATACTGTACAACATGTTATACTAGTCCTGTTTTTGCCTACTACTGTTCTACATGCACCCTACTGTTTGTCTTGTATTGCACATTTTATATTATATAGCTTTAAGCATGCCTTCTTTTATATAGGACATTTAGAGGACTACAACTATAGGGTCGTTTGATTTAACATCGTAACTGGACACCCTAGAAAACTTAAACTTGTCACGGCAAGGAGCTTGGAGCGAATATCGTGGGCAGCACGACGAGGAACAACTTCAAGGTGGATCTGCAGCAGCAAAACACATTCACATCATCTATCACCTTTTTTAGTTTAAATAACAACTCATAGGATCACTCTTTAGGCTTTTTGTACAACTCTGTTGTACAATTATAAGTCCTAACGCTTTTAGGATTTCGAGGTTACCGTGCGGTACGGTGTAAATCTTTCTATCTTTTTAGGCTATTTGCACAGTCCGATATTGTGCAAACATAAGTCCTAAATCCTAAATAATTTGCAAAATTGAAATATCAAATTACATCATTTCAAAGACATAAAGTCAAACAATAGGATAGTTGGGAGGTCACCGGGGTTTTTCCTAGATCCGTGATATCCCCTACTTTTCTTCCATTTGAATTCCTTAAATAATTGTTCCTATTTTGAGTCATTCCCATTTGATTTCCTATGCCAACCGTGAAAGCTTAAACTTTGAAATCTTGAAGGCAAAACCACCTGATCTTAATCGAGAGTTTTCTTAAGTGATTTTGATCATTTAAGCTGTAATTAACTATAGGGACTTGCCTCTATAGGGAACCAGGAACCCAGATAAAATAAACCCTATCTATTTTTTTTATGATAGATAGGGGATTTGACTCTATAGGGAACCTGGAACCCAGATAAAATAAATTCTATCTAATTTTTTATGTTATGTAGGGGAACTTGTTGGTCTTTTTATAAAATATTTTGCAGACCAAAACGGATGTCACAAATTCTTTAGTCTGGGTGATTGAATCCCCATTACAAGTGATATATTTATTCTTCGGGATAAATGTATTACTTGTAGTATTGTATTCAATCATCTAAACTATTTAAATGTGAGACCCGTTTGGTCTCACCTATTTTAAAATTAAAATATTACATTTAAAAAAAATCAAAAAGGTTTTATTTATATTTAAATTATTTTCAAAATTATAAAATCATCACTTTTTCAAACCAACGATGGTTTAAAAAAAAATGGTCGACAAGATGCTAGTTTTATGAAGTTGAAGAAGGCAATCTCCGAGGGGAAAAACGCATATGGGTGGGTGTATCAGGTGGAGCAATACTTCGTAGTGCATACGTCAAATGAGTAGTGACTCGTGGCGACGAGATTATGTTTGGAGGGGAAAGTCTTAGCCTGATTTCAATGGAGGGAGACAAGAATCCCAATCCATTCATGGGATGAATTTAAGGATTATTTGTTGGAACGTTTCCAAGTCATTCTGGAAAGAGACCTACACAAGTAATTCTATGCCTTAACACAAAAGGGGACAATCATAGAATATGGAGAAAGATATGAGCTATTGTGGACGACTCAGGGAAATTTTTGAAATGGGATTGGAGTGAAATTTCTGAAAGGCCTATAGCTCGACACAAGGGCAGAACTCCGGCTATTGAAACTATAAGGATTGAGGGAGACGATGAAGCTCACCCATATAGTGGAGGACAAGAACCAGATGAAGGACAACAAAAGCATCACTGATGAAGCGTCATACCAATCTGTTACAACAACGATGATACCAAAAACTCAAACAGTGGAAGTCTAGAGAAAGGTTGCACGGGACATGAATAATGGTCACGCCGGAAAGCGACACTCAAGCACCTTACAGAGGCAATGGTTCTTGAGAAGCGAGCCAAGAGATTATGTTTTCGGTGTGATGATAAGTTTACCTCGGGACATTATTGTAGGGATCGAAAATTATAAGTTCTCATGGTGCATGAAGAGGAGGCAATGGATCAAGAAATAGAGACAATTGTCGTGACGGAGGAACACTCACTTTTTCACACCTTGAAGACAAGGTGTCTTTTGGGGGTGGGAGTATTGTTAAGCCCGTACCTGACATAAGGGCAAATTTGTCTTTTGCATGCCTAAGAGCAATTTAGTCTTTTATTATTATTCTTGATGGGTATAAATAAACAATATGTTTAGGGTAGGGGTATGCATGAGGATCGAGTTGTGAGTCTTAGGTTTAGGGTTTGGGAGAATTTTCCTACCTCTGAATTATAGGAATTGGGAGAGATTTCTGACCTCTTAAATTGTAGGTGCTTATCTTTTATACTTTTGTTGAGTTGTTTGGAGTATTGAAGAAAATAGTATTTTACCCTAAATTCTAAGGAAAAGAGCGTCAATTTTAAGGTTAGATCATATCAATTTCTTTACTTTGGTTAAAGTTTTAATTAAATGTGTTAATCGTTCTATTTTTAGTTATAATCCTCGATCAAGTGAGAGGCTTAAAAGAAATCAAGAGAGATTAATCTCCTTATACAAACGAGAGTTGGTAACTCTTTCTTTCTTTCAAGTTTATATCTTCTCTCTAAAACTCGTTATCAACTTCCATGACTTTAATTTTATTCACATGGAAACAATATGAGCTTCTATGACTATGCATTCAGTTAGTTGAAATAAATATTTTTTATTGGCTAAATTTCTGCAGGCTGTTTCTATTAGAAAACAATTAGATTGTCATCAACATTAAAATTATTTGATACGATCTAGTTGTGAGTGAATTTTCAACTAGATGCAAGTTTTTTTTTTCCTAGATATTCATCAGTATTTAAATCTTTTGTCTAATTAATTTTCATCGCATAAAACATATAGGTGTAAAACTAAGAGTTCATAATTGTGAAGTTTTGTGTGCGGGTTGCAATATTTTGTACATATACATCTAAAATTGTATTAGAAACTCTAGATCCTTAAATTTCGTACATTATAAATTATATAGATAATAATACTAGCATCATAAAGAGGTATAGGTTTTAAGTCCAAAAAGATTGGTTGAAACATTTTGGTCCAAGATAAAGATCACTATTAAGTAAAAAACTAAAAGACCCAAAAATATTACTTGAAATATTTATTTGTGCTAAAAGTAAGGGAAAACAAGTACAATATAAGGATCCATGTATCCTAAAAAAATAGCAATCAAATTAATTAGTACAATAAATAACTAATTATGCAAACTAGTTCCCAAAAATAAAAACTTTTTAAGTAAAACAAATAAGAATCAACTCAAAATAGTAAGACAAAAATGTTTTATGACCATGGGATCCTTTTATATTAAATAGGAACTATTTTTTGCAAATAATTGCCCCATAAATCCTATGCTTGTATGTATTAAGAAGAAAATATATAAGCAATTTTTCATTTTAAAAAAAGATACATTGGACATTGATGAATAGATAAAACTAAATACATAGATATTGCGACAAAATATGAATTTAAATCCCTAAGAAAATTAAATAATCAAATAATAAAGCAAGAATAAAATAATTATAAAATAAGTGAAAACGTAGCAGAGAACATTTTTTACTATATTATTGTATCATTTTAGTTGGATCTTCAAATTTGACATGTTAAGAATCATAAAATACAATTTCATCACAAATCCAAAGTAATATTTTTCTCAAAACAATTTAAGTCAGACAGAATGGACTAGTAAAGAAAAGCGTGCAATAGTCACATGATTGGTTAATAGTGCAAAATAATGCACCAAAAAGAAAGACTTACACTAGATAATACCAAAAATTCCCAAGCTCTCATATGAAATAACTGTGTGCCCTTTAAAAGTAATAATTGACCAATAATACATTTTAACTTATATAGGTGCTGACACGGATTTCATAGATGCTGATATAAATTATGTAGGCTGTAAATAATCATTCACCAATAGACTCAGGTTTTAGAACTAAAGATAATGAGCAGATACCTGTTGGCCCAAGTACAACAGTTAAATTATATAAGTTGATCACCATGTCATGAAAAGACAGAAGACTCTAAAATGGCATTCATCAAATAAACATCAATATCCTCTCAACTAGTGAAAAACAAACACAAATACAAGATTCCGGTTATAAGTATCCTAAAATGATTGGAGTGGCACAATCTAGTATACAAATGAACGACCAATAAAAAAATATTAAATTGCCTCCATAAAATAAAAATGCAAAAAAAATAGTGTAGATATTGCCAAAAAAACATTAAAGTTAAACCTTAGGCACATAATTTCTATAAAGATAGGCACTGTGCTAAACAAATCATGCGAAGAAATACTTGTATTAAACAAAATAAATGACCCTGGTAATAAAAAAGACAAGCATAGAAAATATCAAGGCCACCATAACGCAATAATCATGAGTCAGATTCTCTAATGATGTGCAGGACCTTAAAAATAAAGCATATGGATACAGGCAGTGATGAACTTTCATGTAAGGACAGAAGTGTATTGATCAAAGTTTTCTCAACAGAACGACATAATTACACAATGATAAGATCAGAGTAGTATAACATATAAAGAAATTAGATGATGCTTGATGAAATAAACATCGACTTTCTCAAACATGACTGAAACAGATCATAAACTCATAGAAAATTATGACAACTTACCAATGGGGTTAACATTGCCCCAATATTCTTCTGTTTGAGGGTGCTGAAGAGGATCACCATAAACCTCAGAAGTAGATGTCAGCAAAATCCTGACAAGAAAATAGTACAAATTTGGACAAATAAATAACTAAATCGGTAAAAAAATAAAATAAGGTTTTACCTTGCTCCGACTCTCTTTGCAAGGCCCAACATGTTTAAGGTGCCAATAACATTGGTCTTTATTGTCTGACAAAATAAAGATTGCGAAAAATAATTAATCGGAGATGAGTAAAGTAGTAATTCAAGATGCAGAAAAAAATGCATTAACAGAAGTCTAATTGCAAAACACATGAATCAATAGGGCTGGATCTACTTCATACAAACAAACATTCTACTAAAATCATTTAAGACAAAGATAAAATTAGAAACCAGGGGGCAAAAAGAAATAATTAATCTCAATATTTCCTACAAGTATTCTTTCTCTTTTGAGCCACTAGTTTGCACATAATAATCCAGAAAAATGCAATTATGCAGGCATGCTATTTTAGAAGAAAGGCGTACCTTCACAGGATTGTACTTATAGAAAATAGGAGAGGCTGGGCAAGCAAGATGATATATTTGATCAACCTCCACAAGTAACGGTTCAGTAACATCTACAGGTACAACATAAAATGATAAGTGGCACAAAGCTTGCATATACAAAACGACATAAAACTGGAGCTAAATTATAACAATATACAAAATAACAAAGCTGGAGCAAAATTATAGCAATAAGACGAATGAAGTTTTTCTATAAAATTTTCAAAATCATATTTCAAGAACATTGTAATACAAACAACATTCTAATGTTGAACTAAAAGGCATGTTAGAATAAAATAAATGAGACCACTTGCAGACAAATAAATGATCTCAATCATAATAAATTATCAATTTAAAAGTATACATTAAGTGTCTGTTTGGGGCAGCTACAGCTTATTGAATAATTTGTTGATAAGCTAATTAAAAATAATCTGTTGATAAGCTAGGTGCGGTGGCTATTACAAATTTTTATTTTTTTGGAAAAGTCAGACCGTTGCTAGAAAGCTGTCACCGCACCTAAATAGGTGCGGTGTTTTCAGCGTTTTCAAAACGCATAAGCTGTCAAAACGTAGTTTACTGTACCAAATAAGCTGCCCCAAACGGACCCTAAATTATAGTAATAGGTTTTTGAAAGTAAAAATAAAATAAACATTACGCTTTGAAGTCATCATTATTTTGTTGTAGATTTAGCATATATATTAAACAATAATTTAAGGTTTATAAGCTATTATCAGTATGTTTTCCGAACATTTCAACACTAAATTCTTATCTTTCACAAAACTATCAATTCATAAGTTGTTAAAAGTGGAAGAAGAAGACATTGATGCATTTATAAGCCCCATTTATCGAATAATGGAAAAAAAAAGGACAACATTAAGGTATGCTCTGCAACTTAAACTGCAGTAAAACTTCTTCAGCTGTACACAATACAAAATATATAAACTCCAGCCTAAGCTAGGGGTACAACAACTCGGTGGAAATATGCAATATCAATAAGTCATGGTTTCCCTTGTCTTATTTCTAACAAATAATATTATAGCTATAATCAACAATATTATTTGCAAAGCAAGTTTTATATTTCATTAAACAGCATATCAATGAAATAAAATAACACATTTCAAGTCAACTATCAATTAATTTAATTGAACAATGCTTAAAAAATGAGGCAAAAAATGAAAAGCAAACCAATGCTTTCAGGGACACATTAAACTTTCAAAGTTGCTTGATAGACATCTCTTATGAAATTACTATCAATAAAAATGAAAATGAAATTGTTGCAAACAAGAGTGTTGATGGGGAATATCAGTATAGGACAATTGATAAAACAAACTAAAACCACAAAAAAAAAAAAAAATAAATAAAAGGATATTAATGCACAGTTTTCATGAAAAAATGATGCGGAAGTGTAGTGAAGACTTCCCAAAATTATAAATTACAAATAACTTCAACTTCAAGCTGGAATCAAATCAGATTTACAGAGTTCCTAATTTACCGTGTCGGATAAGCTCAAATCTTGGATGTCCAATCCATTTCTTGAGGTTATCCTTTGAACCGGTAAAGAAGTTATCCACAACAATAACCTGAGAAAATCAGACAAAGAACCATTTTAATCCTTGTACATGAACAACATCATTTCATTTTCTACAGATATCAACAGATGCCACCTAGGTACCAATATCTACAATGAAGACAACATGAGGTGTTTTCCGTGCTTTGTGTTTCATGATTAGATCCATTTAGCATGAAGAGGAATCAAAGTGGTATCAAAGTCATCGTTTGTACCTAAGATTACTCAGCAGATTGAAAGAACTTGAATTACATGTGCCATGACAAAAAACATTATCAAACATGCTCTGCACGATTGTATTAAAGCAGTAAACCAAAATTGAGATGACAATGTCCATCATACCTCGTGTTTTTCATTTTCCATCAGCTTATCGACCAAATGAGATCCAATGAATCCAGCTCCTCCCGTAACCAAGATCCTCAGATTGGCCTTTAACATTCCAAGATCAAAAGCATATTAGGTGGAAAAGAGGAAAGAAAAAAAATGCAACTTCTCTTCCTAAATCTAAGAGTGGAATGATCTTGAAGGGTAAAAATATTAAAAAATTACTTGAAAGAATTTGGAAAATCGAAGAGGAGAAGGAGTTGGAGGGGGACGGGTCACGGTGTACTGCTCTCCGTTGGATGCCTCCTTCGCCATTGATCCGAAATCAGCTGAAAGCATTACAAATCATCAGCAATCTCCAAAACATGATACAGGAAGATAAGAGGATGCAGATCAAAACAGAACCAAAACGTAAACAAACATCTCGAAATTCCAATACCCACATAGCAAGCTTTGCACCTACCTCGACTAAGCCCTCTTAGCAGTCCGTTCCCAGAATATCGAACAATCACAATGAAGGCCTATATACACCCCCACCACCAAACTCGACCAACCGGTGAAATCAGATCCTTAGATCCAACGCAAACATACCAAAAAGGCACACACCGAGGACTGCTTCAATTACACGCAAGATTTACAGATCTCAGCCCTGGAACAAAATGACAGATACATCTNAACCAACCGGTGAAATCAGATCCTTAGATCCAACGCAAACATACCAAAAAGGCATACACCGAGGACTGCTTCAATTACACGCAAGATTTACAGATCTCAGCCCTGGAACAAAATGACAGATACATCTGATCAAATTTTCTTAATTTAGATGATTTACCTCTGTGGACGAGACACGCAGCTAGGGTTTGCTAGATGTTTTACAACGACAATCAGTAAAACACACTTGAATGACTGAGAATGGGAACTCTCTCCTATTGGCATCTTTGTGTTTGAAGTTTTAAATATTTATTTATATAAAAATTGGTTTGCGTTTGGCTATATACATTAAATTATTTTACATATTAAATAAAGCTGTTTATATTATATTATATTATATTATATTATATATATATNAGGCTACAAAGATTTATAATCAATTAAATATTGATTAAGAAAATAAAATAAAAAAATATTAAATTATATTCAAATGATGTTTTAATATAAATAATAGTTTTTAAATCTTGCTCAAACTCTTATTGTCTTATGACTACATGATTAGGGTTGTTAAAATGATTTTGTTCCTGAACAGCTCGTTAACCAAACGAGCCGAACACGAACACACTTTTTGAGCTCGAAATATAAACGAGCCGAACACCAGCTGAGCATGGCTCAATCGTGTTTGGCTCGTTTACACCACTAGTTACATCACTTCACGAATGTCATTTCCAAGAAAGCCAATTATTCTATGTAACAGTTCATGCATTTCATTTCAACCCAATAAATTATACTTTACATCCTTTTATCACTTTTCCTCAATATATTAAGCACAAAATTTCTCAATTTTTAGTATCTTCTTCGTAGCGCTTGATCAGAACGTCAAATTTAGTTGATAGACATCTTATGCGGTACGTCTGTAAATCTTCCTTAACCATTAATAATATTGAATCGGGAACCGCTCCAACTCATTTCAAAAATTGACATCTTTCTTGGGAGCGTTTATTAAGTCATGTTTTAACACGCAGAGTTGCGAGTGGAGTCCAATTAAAATTTGCCACGTGAAATTATGGGGCCATCAGAAAGAGATTGCAAAATAAATGAATTAAGAAGGCGCGAACCGGCCCGACTGAAACCCGATTCCAGTCCAATAAACGAGAAAGTCCGGTGCTAATCCCTCCAACAAGTGGAGAAAGTCGGATTGCAAAATAAACAATTGGGCTCCTATAACACAAAATGCATGCTTTTTTTTCATTTTAAAAACTACATTAGGAGTGATACATACATCCGTAAATGTTTGTATAGAGGCAAGCAATTGCTTGTTGTCATTCATTGAAAATATACGTACACATGTAAAATCAAGAAGCATAGACATTGTATGGACATTTAGAAGCAAAATGATAAATTAGGATCTACCTTTACAAAGCGTAGTGTAATCAGATTCTAACGATAGTTTCAATCATAATTTTGATTTCTATTATGAATTTGATTGTTTGTTTTCTGGTATCTTACCTACATACCACTTAATTCTTTTGTATTTTCATATCTAACAATAGAATCTAGTTTTAGATACATGTAAATACATAGAAATTGGATGATATATTGATATATATATATATATATATAAATATATATATATATATATATATATAGGAGATGTATAAAT
>JXCR01002255.1:54529-71800 GCA_002079205.1 Phalaenopsis hybrid cultivar
TATATATATATATATATATATATAAATATATATATATATATATATATATGTAATGTCAGTCATTCCATCGTAGAGAAAAATTTTAAAAAATACAAATAAAAAAGCATGTAAAGCCATTAAGACTTCATCTTCAATCAAGCATTACATGACAAGACAACTCAAACTTTACATATCACCTCAACCATCACCACCATCATCACAATAGTAATATAGTATTAATATTAATATTAACATAAACGTCGCTCTGAATTTGAATAAATAATTCGAGACCCAGTTAAATGAATATGATTGAGCGTCAATACTTGATGACGGCCCGGAAAAATTATTCCATACGGACGGACACCGCATGTATCTTGTATGTGGTGTCTGATTCTGGTCGTAAATCAGATGATCAACGGTCAGGATGTATTTTGGTGAGTCTCACCTAAATTTTTTTTAAAAAAAAAACTTAAATATATACTGACCGTAGATCACCGTGTTCTACGATCAGATGTCCGTATGCAATAATTTCTCCCATAAGAGGCCCTGAAACCTTCCACATAGGCTGCCGAGTTTTCATTAGCAATCTATGAAGGAAGAACCCACCCAGCTTCTTTTCAACATCAGATTTCACAGCTTTCGTGGAACCGAAATAGCTTCTAGTCCTAGCATTACCTCACATTCCAGCCACATATCAGACAATACTAGACAGATGCCTTCCTCTACCTCTACTCTCAAATTCTGATATCCTTAATTGCCACACAGGAGAAAATAAACAGCAGACGATTCAAAAGATACTTCTGTAAAATTAAGATTTTTATGATGAAATTTCAAAAATAGCTGACATAAAATAATTCGGTTATATGAAAGCACAAAAAAAAAAAAAAACTTTTTAATTGGCGCACTTACATACATACCACTCAATTTTTCTTTATGTTCATGTCTAATAACTGTACTTTACTTTTTTACATTTATACTACCCAAATCATTGAGATCACATGAAAACATTATTATTTTAAACTTCAAAAAGTGAAATATAACTTTGTATGCATAGGTAAGGTGGCATAAATGTAAAAATTGAAGTTTAGGTGTTAGTTATATAAATAGATAAGAACTTAGTGGTATTTATGTAAATCATTCATATTTCAAGTATTTATATAAAGAATAAAAATTGGATTTTCTTTTTTTTTTTTTTGAAATTCATGATTAAATCCATTTTGGTGGGCAATTAAAATTTTTTTTTCTTCTGATTTTTTAGGGGAATGAATATATTAGAGAAAGTTGTCTTACATAATAATTTAAGTGTTGAGAATGACCTGCAATGCTCTATGGCGCTGAATGTTGGCCTATAAAAGAGAAGCATGATAATAAATTAAGCGTTGCCGAGATGAGAATAATTAGGTGGATGAGTGGCTTTACACTTAGAGACAAAATGCGGAATGACTATATTCGTGATAGGGTTGGTGTAGCTCCTGTGACAGACAAAATTAGAGAAGTCGTCTTAGATGGTTTGGTCATATTAAACGTCGACCATTAGATGATCCGATTAGGAGAGTAGATGTTTTAGATTCGACTTGTGCAAAAAAAGACAGAGGTAGACCAAAGAAGGCTTGGGCTTATTGTATTAAAAATGATCTTAATTTATTAGAACTAAATGAAAATATGACACTAATAGGACACAATGGAGAAAAAGGATTCATGTAGCCGACCCCACACAGTGGGATTAAGGCTTTGTTGTTGTTGACTCAATGGAGAAAAATGATTCATGTAGCCAACCCCATTAGTGGGATTAAGGCTTTGTTGTTGTTGTTTTTGTTCAAAGACGCAATGGAGAAAAAGGATTCATGTAGCCGACCCCACGTAGTGGGATTAAAGTTTTGTTGTTGTTGTTGTTGTGATTATTTAGGGGACCGTTCTTTTATTTAACATCATTAGTGCAATAAAAAAGACTCATTCGTGAATAACTCGTGTTTTATTCTTTAACATCATTAGTGTTAACGAATCGAACGTGAACACTTTTTTTGTGCTCGATATATAAATGAGCCGAACACAAAAAAAAGATTTATTCGTTCATGTTCGACTCGAAATATTACCCATCAACTATATATATATATATATATATATATATATATATATATATATAGACTACATTTATAATAAGATATATAATAATTAAATTATTAATTAATAATAGAGTAAAAGATATTAAATTATATTTAAATAATATTTTAATATAAACAATAAGATTAAAAACTCACCCTAGCTCTTAACATCCTATGACTGCGTGATCAGAGTTGTCAAAAAGACTATTTGTTTGCGAATAGCTCGTGTTGGGCTCACTAAGCAAATGAGCCGAACACGAACAGTGATATTTTTTAACGTGTTGAATACGAGTTGAGCCTGAGCTCGCTTGTGTTCGGCTCATTTACACCTCTAAACATCTTATAATTATCTCTACCTCATGACTGCAATGCAGCACCATACAACAGAGTAGAAAGTCATAATACAAATGAAGCCTAAAACAAAACGTTACCAAAAAAACGTAGTAAGATTGTATCCGGTTCTTCAGGTTATTTAAAAAAAACAAAAAGATTCTTACGTTATGCTCTCATCCTCAAGTGTTTTAGCATCAGTTGGTACAGCTATCCTCCACATGAATTCATATGTAGTGTATGGGGAGGCAAACTGTTTTTCTTTCTGGCCTGTCTTGCCTTAACACGCTGTACATTATTTTTCTTTCTGCTTTCTCTCGACAGTTAATACGCTACTGTGAAGGTCGGACAATTTACTAAAACTTCAAAATTATTTTTGTCTCTTTATGAAAACTTTTTTTTTTTATATGTTTATTTGGGCTTGAGATTTTGAAGGGGATGAAATATGTACAGATAACGAAGTCGATGGTTGCGATGAATTTGACAACGGGTTTCTCGGAGCGAGCTAATAGTGAGGCCATGAGTAGGACTCATAGGACGCTGTGTCAGAGGAGCAAGCAGTTGTAGCACCGCCTTCATTAAGTTCTTAAAAGAATAAAAGAGCTGAAAAACAAAAATAGTATGTCGATTATCAAGTTACATGTGCAAATTGTAATGTTATGTAGTAATTGCAAAAAGATTATAATTTATAACAAGTGTTCAGGATGCATTTGAGAGAGTAAAGCATAACATGGTTTATTGTACCAATTCCCACATTTGGACCACCTCCACATTCATGGTCGAGCATCAGGTAAGCTAAATGTGATTAGGTACGTGTGGTCATAAAACCATATATGAATTGAGAAGGAAAAACATTAGTTTGAATGTAAATAAAAAAAATAAAAAAAAAATTCAAGTGCCTTGAAGAATACAAAATGCTAACCTTCATCAAGGCAACAGATTCGTTCATGTAGCCAAACAGTTGCCGCCGCCTTATTTTCCAAGCAATAATGTCAATTTGTTCTACAAGAAAATCACATATTACACTTCGTCTCTTAACATTAAATAAAAACTATACACATCTGTACGAGAGCCCCTGAGATAGGCGAGAAAACAGATTCACGAGACCCTCGCCTATCTCAGAGGCTCTCGTGAGGTTGAAGAGAGCGGGACGACTTTTTGTCTGTTTTCCCTCTACCTTCTTTTTCTTCCGTTCGCCTGCTCTTTTCTCCTCTTGCTTTTGCTGTGCCAAAGAAAGTTGAGGCTCAGGTGCTTCTCAAAGAAAGTTGAGGCTCAGGCACACTTACCCGACTAACTCTTTCTTTTAGGATTACTCTATACTTCATATTTGATACACCAACAACAAATTTTCATCATCCGACACGAATCTCGATGCAGTTTTTTGAACAAGAAACATTCAAACTTTGATCAAGAGTCATCCGGAGCTCCGATTTCAACAAACTTATAGTCAAACTGATCGGCTCGATGAGACGGACCTAATGATATAAAAGCCGGTTCAATCCGAGTCAAATCAAGCCTAGATCAAATCATTAAACCACTATTGGAGGATTTCTGGAAGCATTTAAAAGGTTAAACGAATGTCGAATCTAGCGAGTTTATAGTCGAATCGAGCGTCTCGAAAAGACGAATCCAACGAGCCNCAATTCTGACATCGTTAAGGCACTCAAATGACCATCAAATGTCATCTGATCAAGGGAAGCTCTCCGGGCCGTCCGATCAAAATGGTTCATATTCCTGCATTAATTGCACTCAAAACACTATAAATAGAGCCCCACCCCTCACATGAGGGGAGGAGGCTTAAGGGAGAACTTGAGGCTTTGAGAAGGAGCTCAAGTCCAAGATCATCCTCGTCATCGTCGATCGTCGTCGACCACCACTGACCGTCGACAACGACCGTCGACAACGACCGTCGACCACCACCGACCACCGTTGAACGCCGCCGATCACCGCTGACCTCCGTCAACCACCACTTACTAGACGTAATCAGTCGACGTTATAACGTGGAAATCTAGTAACCTTTTCCCGCCTGTGGGACAAGGGGCATCTGTAATCATCATCTTATAATGGATTTTTACAACTGGGCCAGACCCCGTGGTTTTTCCCTTTTTACGGGTTTTCCACGTAAAAATTTCTGGTGTTATTACAGTTTGATTCATTTTCATCTGAGTGTGTGCTGAATTTTCGTGCAACGCTAAGACGATAATCCATTACTCTACCGCCGCGAATTTTTTAGCACGCATCAATATTATTAAGCCCCTTCGAGCTTTATCACTTCTTTGACCTCATTGATATCATCTTGACGGGTTGATTACCGATGAGCTATCACTAATTTAGGTTGCAGTGATTCACCCTCTGCTCTTACGACCCAATGAGCTCTGATGTATAGGGATATTCACGTCGAGATGATTTTGGAAATTTCATTGGCTCTGTATGCTTATGAAATATGCATACAAAAACATATGCAACACAACTACAAAAATCAAACAGACAACCAGCTTATCTACAACAGTTTTTTGCGCAGCAAATGCAGCGCAATAACTTATTATTAAGTTGCAGTTGCCCAAACAGACCCTTAGTCATATCTTCAAGCATGTTTTACTGATTTTCATTGTAAAACATCTATTAAACCCTTGTTGTGTGCCTTCTCCACAAAGGCAAATCATCTAACTTAATAACTTTGATAAGATGAATTCGTCATTCTAATGCCTAGCTACAATTTGTAAATCTCACGTGTAATTGAAGCACTTATCGGCGTAGTGGATAGTCATTTATGTCGTTTTTGTATGTTTGCTTTGAATCCAAGGATTTGATTTTACACGTATATGTTTTTTTTGCCTTTTTTTTTTAACTTTCAACATTAGATCTTACGTGCAATTCATCTAATTGTATACAATATATAAACTTGACGAAAAAAGCATATGTGTTGGATCTAAGTTTAAATTACATGCAAGATCCAATGTAAACATACAAAAAAGGCATATGCATATAATTTCATCTTGACAAAAGAGGAAGATAAGGCATGCACGTTGGATATAAGGATTGCTAAAAATGACTACCCACATATATAGAAGACATATGCATATAATTTAAAGTTAGCTCCAACTCTATTATTTTGTATATTGTATACAATCAAATAAATTACATGCAAGTTCCAATGAAAAAAAGATAAAATAGACAAAAAAGGTACGTGTGTATAATTTAAAATTAGCTCTAGCTAAGTTATTTTGTATATTGCATACAATCAGATAAATTACATGTAAGATCCAAGACAAAAAGGGCAAAAAAGACAAAAAAGGCAAAAAAAAGACGTATGCATGTAAAATTAGATCCTTATATCCAACACAAACATACAAAAAAAACATAAATCACTACCAACTACTCCGAGAAGTGTTTCAATTACACGTAATATTTGTAGATCTCAACCATGGAACATAATGACAGATACATCGAACAAATTTTCTTAAACTCAATGACTTACCTCTATGGAGGAGGCATGCAGACGCACATAAGATTTTATTGGATGTTTTACAATGAAAAACAATAAAATACGCTTGAAGAGCAAAAAATCAATGTAATATTCCATAAAAACTAAAATTAGTTATATTTTTTATCTAATCTAGCAACACAAGAGATATATATATATATATATATATNNNNATATAATATAATATAATATAAACAACTTTAATTAATATGTAAAATAATTTAATGTATATAGCCAAACGCAAACCAATTTTTATATAAATAAATATTTAAAACTTCAAACACAAAGATGCCAATAGGAGAGAGTTCCCATTCTCAGTCATTCAAGTGTGTTTTACTGATTGTCGTTGTAAAACATCTTGTAAACCCTAGCTGCGTGTCTCGTCCACAGAGGTAAATCATCTAAATTAAGAAAAATTTGATCAGATGTATCTGTCATTTTGTTCCAGGGCTGAGATCTGTAAATCTTGCGTGTAATTGAAGCAGTCCTCGGTGAATGCCTTTTTGGTATGTTTGCGTTGGATCTAAGGATCTGATTTCACCGGTTGGTCGAGTTGGTGGTTGGGGGTGTATATAGGCCTTCATTGTGATTGTTCGATATTCTGGGAACGGACTGGTAAGAGGGCTTAGTCGAGGTAGGTGCAAAGCTTGCTATGTGGGTATTGGTATTTCGAGATGTTTGTTTACGTTTTGGTTCTGTTTTGATCTGCCTCCTCTTATCTTCCTGTATCATGTTTTGGAGATTGCTGATGATTTGTAATGCTTTCAGCTGATTTCGGATCAATGGCGAAGGAGGCATCCAACGGAGAGCAGTACACCGTGACCCGTCCCCCTCCAACTCCTTCTCCTCTTCGATTTTCCAAATTCTTTCAAGTAATTTTTTAATATTTTTACCCTTCAAGATCATTCCACTCTTAGATTTAGGAAGAGAAGTTGCATTTTTTTTCTTTCCTCTTTTCCACCTAATATGCTTCTGATCTTGGAATGTTAAAGGCCAATCTGAGGATCTTAGTTACGGGAGGAGCTGGATTCATCGGGTCTCATTTGGTCGATAAGCTGATGGAAAATGAAAAACACGAGGTATGATGCACATTGTCATCTCAATTTTGGTTTACTGCTTTAATACAATCGTGCAGAGCATGTTTGATAATGTTTTTTGTCATGGCACATGTAATTCAAGTTCTTTCAATCTGCTGAGTAATCTTAGGTGCAAAGGATGACTTTGATACCACTGTGATTCCTCTTCATGCTAAATGGATCTAATCATGAAACACAAAGCACGGAAAACACCTCATGTTGTCTTCATTGTAGATATTGGTACCTAGGTGGCACCTGTTGATAGCTGTAGAAAATGAAATGATGCTGTTCATGTACAAGGATTAAAATGGTTCTTTGTCTGATTTTCTCAGGTTATTGTTGTGGATAACTTCTTTACCGGTTCAAAGGATAACCTCAAGAAATGGATTGGACATCCAAGATTTGAGCTTATCCGACACGGTAAATTAGGCACTGTAAATCTGATTTGACCTTGAAGTTGAAGTTATTTGTAATTTATAATTTTGGGAAGTCCTCACTACACTTCCGCATCATTTTTTCATGAAAACTGTGCATTAATGTCCTCTTTTTTTTTTGTGGTTTTAGTTTGTTTTATCAATTGTCCTATACTGATATTCCCCATCAACACTCTTGTTTGCAACAATTTCATTTTCATTTTTATTGATAGTAATTTCATAAGAGATGTCTATCATTACTATCAAGCAACTTTGAAAGTTTAATGTGTCCCTGAAAGCATTGGTTTGCTTTTCTTTTTTTGCCTCATTTTTTAAGCATTGTTCAATTAAATTAATTGATAGTTGACTTGAAATGTGTTATTTTATTTCATTGATATGCTGTTTAATGAAATATAAAACTTGCTTTGCAAATAATACTGTTGATTATAGCTATAATATTATTTGTTAGAAATAAGACAAGGGAAACCATGACTTATTGATATTGCATATTTCCACCGAGTTGTTGTACTCCTAGCTTAGGCTGGAGTTTATATATTTTGTATTGTATACAGCTGAAGAAGTTTTACTGCTGTTTAAGTTGCAGAGCATACCTTAATGTTGTCCTTTTTTTTTCCATTATTCGATAAATGGGGCTTATAAATGCATCAATGTCTTTTTCTTCTTCTTCCACTTTTAACAACTTATGAATTGATAGTTTCGTGAAAGATAAGAATTTAGTGTTGAAATGTTCGGAAAACATACTGATAATAGCTTATAAACCTTAAATTATTGTTTAATATATACGCTAAATCTACAACAAAATAATGATGACTTCAGAGCGTAATTTTTATTTTATTTTTACTTTCAAAAACCTATTACTATAATTTAATGTATACTTTTAAATTGATAATTTATTATGATTGAGATCATTTATTTGTCTGCAAGTGGTCTCATTTANTACATTCTTATTCCGTGTTGCTAGTTCTTTCAAATATTGTATATTTTGCTTTTACATCTTCTTTTCTATTTCTAGGTGTGAGGAGTTGTTATGATGAGGGTAAACGCGTGGCAGAGACTCTTATGTTTGATTATCATAGNCGTTTAAGTCATGTTTGAGAAAGTCGATGTTTATTTCATGAAGCATCATCTAATATCTTTATATGTTATACTACTCTGATCTTATCATTGTGTAATTATGTCGTTCTGTTGAGAAAACTTTGATCAATACACTTCTGTCCTTACATGAAAGTTCATCACTGCCTGTATCCATATGCTTTATTTTTAAGGTCTTGCACATCATTAGAGAATCCGACTCATGATTATTGCGTTAGGGTGGCCTTGACATTTTCTATGCTTGTCTTTTTTATTACCAGGGTCATTTATTTTGTTTAATACAAGTATTTCTTTGCATGATTTGTTTAGCACAGTGCCTATCTTTATAGAAATTATGTGCCTAAGGTTTAACTTTTTTTGGCAATATCTACACTATTTTTTTGCATTTTTATTTTATGGAGGCAATTTAATATTTTTTTATTGGTCGTTCATTTGTATACTAGATAGTGCCACTCCAATCATTTTAGGATACTTATAACCGGAATCTTGTATTTGTGTTTTTTTTTCACTAGTTGAGAGGATATTGATGTTTATTTGATGAATGTCATTTTAGAGTCTTCTGTCTTTTCATGACATGGTGATCAACTTATATAATTTAACTGTTGTACTTGGGCCAACAGGTATCTGCTCATTATCTTTAGTTTTAAAACCTGAGTCTATTGGTGAATGATTATTTACAGCCTACATAATTTATATCAGCATCTATGAAATCCGTGTCAGCACCTATATAAGTTAAAATGTATTATTGGTCAATTATTCTTTTAAAGGGCATACAGTTATTTCATATGAGAGCTTGGGAATTTTTGCTATTATCTAGTGTAAGTCTTTTTTTTGGTGCATTATTTTGCACTATTAACCAATCATGTGACTATTGCACGCTTTTCTTTACTAGTCCATTCTGTCTGACTTAAATTGTTTTGAGAAAAATATTACTTTGGATTTGTGATGAAATTGTATTTTATGATTCTTAACATGTCAAATTTGAAGATCCAATTAAAATGATACAATAATATAGTAAAAAAATATTCTTTGCTACGTTTTCACTTATTTTATAATTATTTTATTCTTGCTTTATTATTTCATTATTTAATTTTCTTAGGGATTTAAATTCATATTTTGTCGCAATATCTATGTATTTAGTTTTATCTATTCATCAATGTCCAATGTATCTTTTTTTAAAATGAAAAATTGCTTATATATTTTCTTCTTAATACATACAAGCATAGGATTTATGGGGCAATTATTTGCAAAAAATAGTTCCTATTTAGTATAAAAGGATCCCATGGTCATAAAACATTTTTGTCTTACTATTTTGAGTTGACTCTTATTTGTTTTACTTAAAAAGTTTTTATTTTTGGGAACTAGTTTGCATAATTAGTTAATTATTGTACTAATTAATTTGATTGCAATTTTTTTAGGATACATGGATCCTTATATTGTACTTGTTTTCCCTTACTTTTAGCACAAATAAATATTTCAAGTTATATTTTTGGGTCTTTTAGTTTTTTACTTAATAGTGATCTTTGTCTTGGACCAAAATGTTTCAACCAATCTTTTTGGACTTAAAACCTATACCTCTTTATGATGCTAGTATTATTATCTATATAATTTATAATGTACGAAATTTAAGGATCTAGAGTTTCTAATACAAGTTTAGATGTATATGTACAAAATATTGCAACCTGCAGACAAAACATCACAATTATGAACTCTTAGTTTTACACCTATAAAAAAAAAAAGCGATGAAAATCAATAAGACAAAAGATTTAAATACTGATGAATATCTGGGAAAAAAAAAATCTTTCATCTAGTTGAAAACTCACTCACAACTAGATCGTATCAAATAATTTTAATGTTGATGACAACCTAATTGTTTTCTAATAGAAACAGCCTGCAGAAATTTAGCCAATAAAAAATATTCATTTCAACTAACTGAATGCATAGTCATAGAAGCCCATATTGTTTCCATGTGAATAAAATTAAAATCATGGAAGTTGATAACGAGTTTTAGAGACAAGATATAAACTTGAAAGAAAGAAAGAGTTACCAACTCTCATTTGTATAAGGAGATTGATCTCTCTTGATTTCCTTTAAGTCTCTCACTTGATCGAAGATTATAACTAAAAATAGAATGATTAACACATTCAATTAAAACTTTAAATAAAGTAAAGAAATTGATATGATCTAACCTCAAAATTGACACTCTTTTCCTCAGAAATTAGGGTAAAATACTATTTTCTTCAATACTCCAAACAACTCAACAAAAGTATAAAAGATAAGCACCTACAATTTAAGAGGCCAACAATCTCTCCCAATTCCTACAATTCAAGAGGTAGGAAAATTCTCCCAAACCCTAAACCTAAGACTCACAACTCGATCCTCATGCATACCCCTACCCTAAACATATTAAGTTTATTTATACCCATAAAAAAAAAATAATAAAAGACTAAATTGCTCTTAGGCGTACAAAAGACAAATTTGCCCTTATGTCAGGTATGGGCTTAACAATACTCCCGCCCCCAAAAGACACCTTGTTTTCAAGGTGCGAAAAAGTGAGAGTGTTTCTCCTCTGTCACCACTATTGTCTCTATTTCTTGATCCATTGCCTCCTCTTCATGCACCATGAGAACTTATAATTTTCTATCCTTACAATAATGTCCCGGGGTAAACTTCTCATCACACCGAAAACATAATCTCTTGGCTCGCTTCTCAAGAACCATTGCCTCTATAAGGTGCTTGAGTGCCGCTTTTGGGCATGACCATTATTCATGTCCCGTGCAACCTCCCTCTGGACTTCCACTGTTTGAGTTTTTGGTATCGTCATTGTTGTAACAGATTAGTATGACGCTTCACAGTGATGCTTTTGTTGTCCTTCATCTGGTTCTTGTCCTCCACTATATGGGCGAGCTCCATCTTCTCCCTCAATCCTTATGGTTTCAATAGCCGGAGTTCTGCCCTTATGTCGAGCTATAGGCCTTTCAGAAATTTCACTCCAATCCCATTTCAAAACTCTCCCTGAGTCATCCACAGTAGCTCATATCTTTCTCCATATTCTATGATTGTCCCCTCTTGTGTTAAGGCATAGAATTGTTTGTGTAGGTCTCTTTCCAGAATGGCTTGGAAACGTTCCAACAAATAATCCTTAAATTTATCCCATGAATGGATCGGGATTCTTGTCTCCTTCCACTGAAATCAGGCTAAGACTTTCCCCTCCAAACATAATCTTGTCGCCACGAGTCACTACTCATTTGACGTATTCACTACAAAGTATTGCTCCACCTGATACACCCAACCATATGCATTTTTCCCCTCGAAGATTGCCTTCTTCAACTTCATAAAACTAGCATCTCCACCCCAACTTTTTCTCCCTCTGTTGTTTTTCGTCGCGTATCGAGGGTAGAACTCACTCATTCGATCGTAGTCATATCTCCTCTCTGCTTATATAATTTCTTCTTCGTGCTCTCCTTACCCCTTGCATAATTTCTTATCTATGTTTTAGCCCAATCGCTTCCATCAAAAGTCACCAATCCACCCCCAATCGAAGCTCTGGGAGGAGGTTCGTGATGGTGGATGTTTTCTTTTTTATTTTCTTCGCGGTCTTGGATTGCATCTCAATTTCTTTGTTATCATTTCTTGAATTTCCCCCAAGCTCTCAAATCATACCTCCATTTGGCTCTCCATAGAAGAAAACACAACCTCTATGGTGGCGAATATTTCTTCCATCTCGGATCTGATTTGGTTGATTTCTTCATTTAATTTCTTCTTCAAATCATCTACTTTCTTGGCTATCATCTCTTTCAAACAAATTTTCAATATCAAAGGCAAAATTTTTATATCCTGAAATCCTGTCATCTCTTCTCAGCTAGCTCTTATCTCAACTGTACCTCAAGTCAGTCTCCCCTGGATCACATTAATCCAAGCCCTGATTGTGACTGCATTGCAGGGTTCGGTCACGAGGGCGACAAGCCTCCAATCACGATTGTATTACAAGATTCGTTCATGAAGGTGACACCCGATCCTGTCGTTGCTGTGTACGACAGAGGAAGGCAAGGCAACACGTGATCCCGTCATTGTTGTGTGCAACAGAGGAAGGCGAGACGACACTCAATCCCGTCATTGTTGTGCGCTACAAAGGTAGGCGACACGGAATGCGATCCCATCATTGTTGTGTGCAACAGAGGATGGCGAGATGGACGCGCACAACTAGCTTAGTCACGACTGTATTGTCCTTCTGCAGGAGATTCGAGCATGAGGGCACGCCAGAAGTCCATATCGAGTTTTGAATCTCTGTTGAGTCGATCGATCCTTTCGTTTGCTTCCTCTCGATTGATCCCTTTTGGGATCTTTGTTTGCTTCAGCTTTTATCTCAATTGATCCGTTCTTTTGTGATCCGTTTCCCAGAATCTTGAGCTCTGATACCAATTTAACACGATTCTACCTCAAAATTGACACAGTTTTCTACATAAATGAGGGCAAAAACTATTTACTTCAATATTCCATACAACTCAACACATGCAAAAGATAAACACCTACAATTCGAAAGGTAGGAAGGCTCTCTCAAACCTTAAACCTAACACTCATAACTCAATCTTCATGTATACCTCAACTCTAAATATAATAAGCATATTTAGACCCAATAATAATAATATTAAAAGGTTAAATTGTTCTTAGGCATACAGAAGGCAAATTTGCCTTTAGGCTAGGTACTGTCGCAACACCTTGAATTTCTTCTTACTACCAAAAAAATAGAAAACCCAAATTTTCTGCCGTTGGGGATTGAAATAGAAGGCCACTGTGCCAAATCCGGCAATCCTGAGACTTTGATTGCTGCAAACAGAAGTATCCTGCAAAACCCGTTTACCAACCAAAGCTGCTCAAATTGTGCTATTAAAGCTGAATAGAAGACTCCTGTAAGATGTTGACCTCATTTTTAGTGAGGTCTTAGCCTCCTAATCTTAGAACCTAGGATCTAGCCTTAGGAGTTCCTTGTTGACCATCCTAGCGAACTAGTAATGGAGCCCACCTCCGTAGAACTTCAAACCGCTTCTTTACTTATTTTTGCGAAGAACTCGCGTGANGAAGTTTAAGCGCGAGATTATCGTATTTGTTCCACTTCCAAAACAAAAGATACCCGAGTCCGGCAAATTCATCCCTGAAACAAAGGCCCCTCGAAGTACAAAAAGTCCAGGAAAGCCTACTAGAGCTAAATAACATAAATAAATCAACAGTGAACTACAAATAGCCAAGGGCTACAATAAACCCCTTTGCCTAGCATTAAGTGTATGAGTGTAACATATCAATGATTCACTTGATTGTTATTTCATTCTGCACCGATTTGTAAAATTAGATT
Source organism: Phalaenopsis hybrid cultivar (assembly GCA_002079205.1). NCBI lineage: Eukaryota > Viridiplantae > Streptophyta > Magnoliopsida > Asparagales > Orchidaceae > Phalaenopsis > Phalaenopsis hybrid cultivar. The sequence goes on from JXCR01002255.1 coordinate 68,377, forward strand.
TTCATTTTTGTAATTTTAATTATTTGGGTTCCTTTTTCTAATTTATATAACTCACATTCTTATTCCGTTTTGCTAGTTCTTTCAAATATTGTATTTTTTGCTTTTACATCTTCTTTTCAATTTCTAGGTGTGAGGAGTTGTTATGATGAGGGTAAACGCGTGGCAGAGACTCTTATGTTTGATTATCATAGNCGAACTTGTTCAATTATGTAAAGGAGCCTTATAGAAATAAGCACGCTGTTGTTCATTCATTGGCACATCTTTGCTTACAATCTTACTTGTCATTGGCACATCTTTGCTTACAATCTTACTTGTTTGACATACCCGAACAAAACTATTCTTAGGCCGTTTTCNTAATGTGTTCGAACTTGTTCAATTATGTAAAGGAGCCTTATAGAAATAAGCACGATGTTGTTCATTCATTGGCACATCTTTGCTTACAATCTTACTTGTTTGACATACCCGAACAAAACTATTCTTAGGCCGTTTTCATTTTCTTGATCCCTAATTGACATATCCTTCTTGTCTCTTCACCCCTAGCTGGCATACGCATAAACATGCCCGATTTTTTGAGTGAGGTTTTTGAACAAATTTGATATGTTGAATTGCAGTTGATAAACCCGGATGTTTGTGTGAAAATAGTGGAGAACACTCCTGATGATCCGCGCCAGAGGAAACCCGACATCACCAAGGCCAAGAATTTACTCGGCTGGGAGCCTAAGGTCGTTCTTAGAGATGGTTTGCCCCTCATGGAAGAAGACTTCAGGCAGAGGCTAGATGTTCCCAACAAAAACAACTTCAAATAGCTCTGAATTTTATTATTATTCCTTTTTTGTATTAAAGATTGATTGCGAGCTGCCTATATATTTTTAATACCACGAATTGAATTCTCACTTTTCTTAATTGTAATAAAAGATTGTGAGTTTTACCTGTTGTATACACTGAATATAAAGTTTTCATTTCCTTAATCCATCAAAGCATAATATGTTTTTTTTAATAATAAGCATTGTTTTGAATTTTGATTGCTATTGTTTGCTTGTTTTGGAGGTATATGTGCATCTTTAGAATAGATTAATATTTTAAGAANAAATTTTATTAAAATTAGTAGAACTTTTAGGTATTAAGTTTCCTTGTATGGCTATAGTTGACTAGAGTTGAGAATATCATGTATTAGACTTAGTAATACAACAAGTAGTTCATCTTTGGCTCCAGCTCGAGCCTACCTTTCATACTTATAATTGCACTTGACTTGTGTAAACCTCTTTATACTTGTACATAGCTTACACTTGACTTATTTAAATTAATCAAGAAAGTGCTCAAGCAAACCAATAAACGAGCTAAAAAGTGGATTTAGTACCTGTTTTTTAATGAACAAGCAAACACTTGACTTATTTAAATTAATCAAGCGATCTTGCTTTTTTACTACTCCATCTATTCCTTCTCACCAACACGCTGTTGGTACTTTCTTCTTTATTTTTGAGGTCTCAGGGGTTTCATGGATGGGACTAAAGAATGTAGCCAAAATTAATGAATAAATGTATAATATATTTCTATTACATAAATAATTAAAAGGCTTTATGAACCAAATTTTGCTTATTTAGGGTGTGTTTGGGGTGGCTTTGCGGTGACAATGTGGTGTCGCACTGCATTTTTTTATGTTTGATAAAATTGTGTTTTGCTTGTGTTCTCAAAAAGCCGCAGTTGAAAAAGCTGCAACTTTCAGCTGCGTTTTCCCACCAGACCTGACTACTTGTGGTGGCTACTAGAAAGCTGTGGTCTGACTTTTAAAAAGAAAAAAAAAATTTGCAATAGTCACCGCAGTTTTTTAAACAACTTTTTCTTCAGCTGCTGCATTTGCCCCAAACAAACCCTTAATATACAAGTTGTTGTTGAGCTTGATATCAAGNGCATCAATAAAATCCATATGTTTTCTGAAAGCATCTGCACCTATAAATTGCAATGAAATTAAACATAAATAAATTTAATGTATTCAATTGATAAACAAAAGATCTTAAAATTTTTTGAAATTGTGCATGCTACTAGTTTTAATGATGTTGAAGAGAATTATGATTCTGATTTTACATTTGAACATGGTAAAATCAAAATATAATTAATTTTAATGATGTTAATGAAAATATATAATGTTGATTTTGTATTCGATGGTGATAACATTAAAATATAATTTTGAGAGGACAAATTAGTCTATTCCTTGGAAGAGAAACCATTGGCTGGGTGAGGACAAGAAAATGCATTTGTTACATGTATCACATCCATAATAAAATATTCATGAATGATACTTTCTCAAAATTTTACTGTCTTAATTTAATACTTTTGTGTGGGTAGAGTATATGATGGTTTGAATTATGTAAATTACGTATATTTTAAATAAAAAATAAATTTATTGGGTCAAAAAATTTTGAAGACTAATTTTTTGTTAACAAGATATTTAAACAAAATAATTCTAAAAAAATTCTAATGTTTATAAGTTAAACTAAGGTTATGATACATCAAAAAGTCCTTTTTGTTAAATAGCACACAATTTTTGTATTCTTATGTATGGCACTCTGGTTCCTTAAAGATATGCATGAAAAGGTGGATTTCACTTTTAAAAGGTGCTAATAGTGTTCTTTTTATGTGATTTAAAAGATTTAAGTGCTATGTGCGAAAATGTGAAAGTTTAGGTGTGAGATAAGTAAATACATAAGAATTGTGTACTATGTATGTAAATGCCCTTTTTTATTACTATATTAATGTTTTGAGGTCGTTTATTAGAAATGCATGTTCTATTCATTACGTGAGTAGTCGTTATATCAGATTCTGTTAAGAATATTATGTTTGGATAGCTACCTAACAACCCAATAAAAATTGGTGATTTGTTCAATATAGTATTATTATGTAAACTAACGCAAGTCATGGTGGGTGCTCTTTGCAATAATAGATTTTAGATGAAGTTAGGACCTGTACATGTAAATTTATGATATCATGTTTCATTGTCTAATTCATTATACAAGCTCTTCTCGAACTGAAATCAAGGTTAGCTTCATTTGATTTCAAGTTGATCCAAAATTTTTAAGTCGCAACGAGATAAAGTTGCTTAAATTGTACTTGCTTCTAAACCTAGTGCTGAGGCCATCCTGATTTCAATCGGAGTATGAGTAACTAATTATTTCCCTTATGTAGGTGAATTCACGATGATGGAACTTGCTGAAACAGTCAAGGAGGTATTTCTTTTTTACTAAAAGTTTTCTTGTTTAATTTTGCAAGAAACTTCATGTTTCTCTATATGCCTCGTTTGTAGAGCTGAAATGAATCGAATAGAATCCAGTATTGTATTGTTCAAGCTCTTTTTTTTTTTTTTTTGAGTTCAAACCAAGTTTTAAAATCTTGTTTAACTTTGTTTATTAGTTTTCTTATTCAGTTGAGC
>JXCR01002255.1:83536-106527 GCA_002079205.1 Phalaenopsis hybrid cultivar
CCCATCTTTTCACCAAGCTCTATCTTAATTACTTGAATTCTAATATAGAATTTTTTTCAATAAATTTACAGAACAAGCAGCTGGCAGGAGTTGTTGGTGCCAGTGGTGGAATGTATATTATTCCAGCAGTTGTTCAAGTTTTCCTCAACCATTTTATTCTCGGTTTTGATCCTCTGGAAGCAGTTCAAAAACCAAGAGTATACCATAAGGTCGGTATGTTGTATTTATGTTTTTTTTTTCAATTAGGGGTAATTTGATGTTTTGGTTTTATTTACTATAAAAGGGACTTAAGATTCAGGAGAGAGTGATAGTAAGAAGTATAGAAGTTGTAATCCCAAGCTGTTTTTTCTTTCTCCCCATCTTGTGCTAGTAGAATCTCTCTTCTCATGGACGTAGGCGAATCAACTTAACTCCAAATCATGTAAATATTTCGTGTTTGATTGTTATTGTGTGAATTTATTCGTTTCCACATTGTTTTCACAGAACAATTAGCATTAGAGCTTCGGGTTCGACTTCGACAACAACAAATCCGACATGTGTTGCCGATGGTTTTTGCAATGATTGGTTTGAAGTGCTTTGTCGACATATTTGAAGGTTCCGAAGGCGGGAAATCTGACATGCAGGCAGAGGCGCGACTCAAGAAGGAGCCACAAGTGGACATCTAGTTAGCTCTAATCCAGCGGTGCAAACAACAGGAGCGGTTCCAACGACAACAGGCAACGGTTCCAGATAGTCCTGCTGTAGGCTTCGCGTAGAGCAAATAAAAAAAAGAGGTGGCGGCAGGGTTCGCGTGGAACATAGGAAAAAAAAGAAAATTTTTAAAAAAGGAATAAAAAAATTCNCGCGTGGAACAGAGTAAAAAAAGAAAATTAAAAAAAAAGGAATAAAAAAATTCGGGACAGACAAAAAGGGAAGAAAAATTTATTCTTTATTCAGAAATAAAAGAAAAAAAGAAAAAAAGAAAAGAAATATTTTTTCAGGTAAATTTTTTTTGTTTGTTTTTTCCAAGTAGTCAAAATACGATAAAAGAATATTTCATAGAATATTTTATTCTGTTAGAGGAATATTTTTTTAGAAGGAGATTCAAATAGTGGTAGCAATGAATGAATAATCAATATCAAGTTTTTCAACATCTACTATGGTAGTGGAAAAGTTTATTCATCTCGTGGTTGCGCATTCCGTCAAAATCGATGTTAAGAAATTCGACGATCAAGATAACTTTGGCATGTGCCGATGCGAGGAGATGAATGCGCTGTATTTTTTGAGTATGGAGGAAGATCTAGATCGTGAGGAACGTCCTGATGAGATGTCAGAAAGAGATTAGTTAAAAATAAACCGGAGTGCTTATGGCTTGATCAGAAATTTCTTGGCTCAGGAGATCAAATATGAGATGATGACAGATACTTTTCCAAAAAAAAAATGTTGATGTTACTGGAGAACAAATATCTCACAAAGGGTATGGAGAATCGTCTCCATATGAAGCGCTAACTCTATAGATTTCAAATGAGATAAAGGGTTATCATTGATGAGCACTTGAATGACTTCACAAAATTATTAGCAGATCTGTTTCATTTGGATGGGGAGATTGAAGATTAAGACAAGATGTTTCTTCTGTTGAATTCATTCCCACATGAGTACAAAAACTTTACCATGATAATCATTCATATGAATGAGTTTTTGAATTATGGAAAATTGACTACTACACTATTAATTCAGGAGTTTCGTAGAAAGGACAAAAAGTATGCAAAGTTCGAGTCGGTTGAGGCTCTTACACTTCTAAGTGACAGATCTGAGAAGAAGAAAAAATCAACAAAGAAAGGTGCAGCGACAATACTTCTCAATAACTGGGCAAGTTTTTTGGTGTTGTTTTGAGAAAATCAATGTATTGTCTGTTTAAAGATTGGTCATTTGGAGAAGGATTATCCGAAGCCGAAGGAGAAGAGAAAGAAAATCACATTTGAGGTGAAAGCCAACATCAATGTAGAAAGATATGAATACACGGATTCAGATATATACTTATCTGTAGTTTTTCACAGTTTGTTTACGAATGATTCATGTTGGATTCTGGACACAGGTGCTACCTATCACATTTATTCTTATTGATGATAATCATATACGTACAAGGAGCTAGATCACAATACGGTGATTATAGATAACTATCAAGTTTGTCGTACTATTGGTGTAAGAAGTATCTTTATTAGACTATATATGGTACTTAGAAGGAGTTGACCGATGTTAAACAGGACTTGTTGTTAGTTGGGGCTTTAGAGTCCAAGGGCTACAAGGTAGTTATTGAGGTAAGCGTTCTGAGAACATGTCGTGGAGCACTGATTTTTATGAAGGTAGTTTGTCATCAGAACATTTATTATCTTATGGGCAGTACAGTGACTAGAACGACTGCTATTGTTGATGATTCTTCTGATGTAACTACATTGTGGCATATGCGGCTAGCTCATGCTGGGGAGATTTCATTTCTGGCTTTGTTAAAACAAGGATTGATAAAATGAGCTAGCACTTGCAAGCTTGATTTTTGTGAACATTGTGTATTTGAAAAGAACGCAAGGGTATCTTTTGGTACCGCCATCCATAGTACAAAATGTATTGTATAGTATGTTCACACATTTGTTTGGGATCCGACAAAGACAACATCATTCAGAGGATGGAGATACTTTTTTCTTTTATTAATAATTACTCCTGGTATGTTTGGGTATATTCCATGAAGCACAAAATGAGGTGCTGGAGATTTTTATAACTTGGAAAAAACTAGATTGTGACTCAGATTAATAAAAAAATCCGATCTATCAGATCAGACAAGGGGGCAAATAAACTTCGAATGCATTCTTGAAAGAATGTCAGAGTGTTGAGATAGAACACCACTTCATTATTCGAAAGATACCACAAAAAAATGGGGTAGCATAAGAGAATGAATCAGACTTTGGCAGAGAAAGTTCGTTGTATGTTATCCAATGTTAGGTTGGATTGAGTCTATTGCGCATAAGCCATAGACTATGCCTGTTATTTGGTGAAATGTTTGCCTTCTACAACTATTGGGAAGAAGATCCCAAAGGAGATGTGGTCAAGACATCCTGCTAGAGATTATGAGCACATGTGAATGTTTGGACGACCAACTTACTACAATGTGTAGAATGGTAAACTGGAACAAGAAGCAAAGAAGACAATTTTCATTGGCTTCAGGTGTAGAGTCAAGGGCTCGAAGCTTTATAATTAGTCAGAAATGAATGTTGTCATAACATAATTATTATATTCTCAATCAACTTTATTGATGATTATTCCAGGAATGTTTGGGTGTACACCATGAAACACAAAAACGAGGTGCAAGAGATTTTCATAACTTAGAAAAAATAGATTGAGACTCAGACTGGTAAAAAATATTTGTGTTTCGGATCAGACAGTGAGGGCGAATACACTTTGAATGTGTTCTTGTAAGAGTGTCAGAGAGTTGGGTTAGAACGCAATTTCACTATTTGAGAGACACCACAACAAGATGGGGTGGCAGAGTGGTTGAACCAAATTTTGGTGGAGAAAGTTCGGTGTATGTTATCTAATGATTGGTTGGATAGAGTTTATTGGGCAGAAGCCATAGACTATGTCTGTCACTTGGTGAGTCATTTATCTTTTATAGCTATTGGGAAGAAAACCCCAAAGGAGATGTGGTTAGGACATCTTGCTAGAGATTATGAGCACATAAGAGTGTTTGGGTGTCCAACTTACTGCAATGTGCATAATGAAAAACTGGAACCACGGGCAAAGAAGACAATTTTCATTGACTTCAGGCGTGGATTCAGGGGCTTGAAGCTGCATGATCAGTTGGAAAGGAATGTTGTCATTAACAGAGATATTACATTCAACGAGGTAAGCTTGTTGAAATATCGGGACTCAAAGCAGGTGGAGAGTTCTATTGGGATCACAAATATGCAACAGTAGTTGGAGTTTGATGAAACTTCGATTATTTCACAGAGTTCGTCCACTTCGACTCAGATACCTGATTTAGTTGCTGCTCAAGAGGTATTTATTGATAGTGTTTAGGAGAAGATGGAAGAGAATATTGAGGATGAAATTTCTGCTCAAGAATCTATTACCAAGAGCAGGAACAGACGTCAGAATGTCTCAAAATCAGTTTGGTTGAGGAATCACATTGCATTTGCAGTTTTAGTCGTTGAGACAAAAATTTATTGTCACTACAAAGAAACAGTGGAAAATCCATACTATTATCTTTGGATAGCGGCAATAGATGAAGTGGTGAAGTCTTTCGGAAGAATATTACTTGGATGTCGGGTGAAGCTTCCTCCTGGAAGGAAAGCCGTGAGGTACAAATGAGTGTATACAAATAAGGACAGGTCTAATGGAGATGATATGTAGTGCAATACAAAATTAGTGGTAAAAGATTTTGCACAACGAAAAGGGATTGATTTTGACAAGTTTCTCCCTAGTTGTCAAGAATCCCTTAATCCATTTTCTCATAACACTTATAGCATAGTACGGTCTGATCTTTGAATAACTCGACGTGAAGACTACATTTTTACATGGAACATCAAAAGTCTTGGTTTGCAACCTAAACAAGTCTTTATATGAGTTGAAGCACTCACCGCGATAGTGGCATAAAAAAATTGATTAGTTCATGAGGGGAGAGGAGTATACGAGGAGCCGATATGATCATTGTGCATACTTTAAGAAGTTGGCGAACAACGAGTTTGTTTACTTGCTTCTATATGTAGATGATATGTTGATTGCATTTGCTAATCAGATTGAGGTTGATAAGATGAAGAATCAACTGTCCAAACATTTCAAATGAAGGAGTTCGGTGAAGCTCGTAGAATTCTTGGCATGGAGATTCTCAGGGACATGGCGGCTGGAAATGTTTGACTTTCACAAGGAGCTTATGTTCAGAAGGTATTGAATAAATTTGGGGTTGATGACTCGAGTAAGGCGGTTAGTCTACCCATTACATCTCACTTTTAGTTAAATTCAGATCAGTGTTCTAAAGATAATCAAAAAGAAAAGATATACGATCAGTTATTTATGTTAATGAAGTGGGGAGTTTGATGTATGTCATGGTTTGTACTAGACCAGACATTATACAAGAAGTTGGTGTTGTGAGCAGGTTCATGCATGATCAAGGAAGGAAGCATTTACTAATTGTGAAAAGTATTTTGAGGTAACTGAAGTGTACAATTGATGTTGGTTCGGTGTTTGAGAGACAATCACCAATTACAGATTTGTGTGTAGACTACACCGACTCAGACTATACAAGTGTTATAAATAGACGGATATCTATGATTGATTATTTATTCACATTTGCAGGAGGACCAGTCAATTGGAGCTTTTTTTTTTCAGCTTAATGTTGCTTTGTCCACTACGGAGGTGTGGTACATAACGGTTACAGAGATGATGAAGGAATCGATATTGATGCAAGGTTTATTGAATGCCTTGGGAGTTGTTCAAGAGTCTATGTCGACGTTTTGTGACATTCAGAGTACAATATTTTTTGTCATAAATTCAATTCATAATGCTCACATCAAACATAATAATGTAAGGTACCGCTTTGTTCAGGATTTAATTGATGACGACAATGCTCTGTTAAATTAAATAGATATAAAGAAGAATCCAACTGACATGCTCACGAAGTACTACCAGTCAAGAAGTTCACTTACTGCAAAAGTTTGGTGAACATCTGAGACCAGAACTGATTGCTCACTCGGGCATTTTGAAGAACTACGCGAGGCTTGAGCCCTTTGGGAGTGTGGGTATATGTAGGCAACCATCTTGGTGCAGCTGATTTGGAGTTTGAAGCTCATTTGGTCATCTCTTATCTAGAAGTAAGAGATGAGGCTTAGAATGTTGTTTTTTTTTTTCTTTTTATCTGGTAATTTAGTCTTTTGATTTTATTTAATTATATGTCTAATCCTCTATAAAAGGGATTTAAGGTTCATGAGAGTAACGGCGAGAAGTGGAGTTGTAAACCCAAGCCATTTTTTCTTTCTCACCACTCGGTGCTCGTGGAATCTCTCTCCCCGTGGACGTAGACAAATCAACTTAATGCCGAAACATGTAAATATTTTGTGTTTGATTGTTATTGCATGAATTTCTCCGTTTCGTTATTATTTTTGCATAACATTGTATACCTACATAGCACCCAATACTTATGTATATACTTATCCAACACCTNTCCGCGGACGTAGACGAATCAACTTAACACCGAAACACGTAAATATTTTGTGTTTGATTGTTATTGTATGAATTTCTCCATTTCGTTATTATTTTTGCATTACACTGTATACCTACGTAGCACCCAATACTTATGTATATACTTATCCAACGCCTATATTTTGTTTTGTACATTTCAGCAAACCAAATATTTCATATCACATCAAAAATATCATTTTTTTAACTTATAAAAAGTGAAATACACCTTTCTAATATGTAAAAATTAAAGTTTAGGTGTCAGATATATAAATATATAGGAACTGAGTGGAATCTTCGTAAATCTTCCTTTAAATATTTTTCTTAAGCATAAATGGGCCACTAAATTCATCTAAACATACAGCTCATCCCAAACGTTGTGCTGTATGAGAACTGGACGGCCATTGATGATGAACAGATACAAGTCTCCCTCGAAGCTCAGACATTCTTGAAGCAAAGAGGTCACCAACTCCGCAACATCTCCGGCGGCTCGGTCGCCCAATTTGTTGTCCATAACCTTCAAAATCCAGTTCCGGTTGTCAAAGAATGGAAAGATGGGATCTTTTATGGTAAGCTCACTGCTGTCAGTGATCCTAGAAAAGATGGAGGACCTGCAGGGATTTGAGACTCCCTTTTCTCCACTGTCTGGTGTCCCAGCATTCACTCGCAATGAAGAAGGTATGCTTCATACATTAAAGATGTTTTGTGCAAATATATACATCTATGTGCGTGTCTGTGTGATATTTGTAATCCAAAAATCGGTGTTAGTGTAACATACTTGTGCCTGTTTCAGTGTAAATTCTGTATTAAAGAAACTTAGGTGTCAATTATCTTCTATTGTGATTGATGAACAGTTGGGCATCTGAAGGTAATGTAAAATCAACTTGTTTAACGTTTTAAGATGTGAATAAATTGGTTGGAAATGAAGAATTGGATTCTCAATAACAATATGACTATTGTCTTTTATTTTGAGATTTTATATTCTGTATTTACATGTCTATCTTATCACATGAAAAATATCACCTTTATTAACTTTAACATGTGAAACATACCTTTTCGAGCATAGGTCAATTAGTATAAATATAAAAATTAAAGTCTAGATGTTAGATGTATAAATATATAAGAATTTTGTTGTAGCTATGTAAAGTTTCTTTTACAGGGGCATTTAGATACATACCACCCAATTCCTATGTATTTATATATCTAATGCCTCAACTTTGCGGTTTACAATTACACCACCTGAACTTTGCATATCACATAAAAAAATATTACCATTTTGACATTCACAAAGTGAAATACGCATTTTCATACATATATAAGATGATATGTATGCAACAAATTAAGTTTATGTGTTAGATAAATAAATACATAAGAATTGAGTGGTATGCATGTATCGCTCTAATTTATAGTGCTGGAGTCTTGGAGCACTTCTCTCCATTGTTTTTTTTTTTTCTTTCAATTATACTATTATTTTTTTCTTTAAACTTATGTGCTGACATTTAGTATCGTTTCATTAGTTTATTTATTTATTTATTTATTTGTTTTCTCGGACTTAAACTTCATGTTTTGATCTTACGAGAGTTTTTGGATATGTGGTTTTCTTATTTTTTGCATAATTGGTGTTTGACTCTGAACTCTAAATAAGAAATCGTGGGACAAATCTTAATACATAAACAAATGATGATAAATGTTGGTTCTATAAACAAAATTTGAATAGTGCTCTACTTCTTAAATATATTGATGCGTGCTGGAAAATTCACGGCGGTAGAGTAATAGATTATCGTCTTGGCATTGCACGAGGATTCAACGCATACTCAGATGAAAGAAAAACAACCAGTGATGACACTAAATGTTTTTAATTGGAAAACCCGTAAAGGGAAAAAACCACGGGGTATGACCCAGTTATAAAAATCAATTATAGGTTGATATTATAGATGTCCACTGTCCCACAGACGAGAAATGGTTACTAGATTTTCAGATTACGTTGTCTGATGGTGTCCGATCAGCGGTGGTCGACGGAGGTCAGCGATGATCGACGACAGTTTATATATATATATATATATATATATATATATATATATATATATATATATATATATATATATATATATATATATATATATATATATATATATATATATATATATATATATATANTATATATATATATATATATCTATTCACCCTATAGAATAAGGTTTTAAAAGAGCCGATGGGTGAGGTAAGGCTGAAGTTGATTGGATACACTATCACTGGAGGTATATCGAGATGTGGAACAACCATCGGGGGTATATAGTGCAATTAAACCCAACGAAACTAGACAAAACAAGAACTGGCCTAATATTTGCAATGGTACTCATCTTAGACATCTCTCTACCTCGTGTAGTCCACTATTCAGCTGCCGAAAACATATTTCCTCTGATAGCCAAGAGAGAGAATAGAGTTATGTGTTTAATATATTTAGTTGTTGCTGCAAATCACTTTTATTGTAGTATCTAATAATGAATGTAATTCTTCAATTGTACAGTTGGATTACTTTATTCGTAGTAACGATATTGTAGAGCAGTTTGGAGTGGAGCGCAATGGAAGTGCTAGCTTAATGAAACAAGGATATGATGAGATATTGGAGCTTACATGTAAAGTGGAACAATCCATCCAAATTGGATATAGCACATTTGATCAGTAGGTGAGACACGATTTCAAGGCTGAGCCATCTCACAGAACATATGTCAGACCATCTGGTCCCCGAAAATTAATTTTTAATATTCCACATCATTCATATTACATAATCGCGAGAAGATCAATAACAAGTGTTCCAAGGAGATCTTTAGCTTCTTGAGCACATAGATCAGATACTCCAAGGAGATCTCTTATGAATGAGTCGCAATAACAATAATATCCACAATCATCAGCTTACCTTGGGCATTGAACATTTTCAGGCTCCTCCAGCTATGTTGGACCCTCTGACTTTGTAGGACCCTACGAATATGTAAGACCTAATGGCTGTACAGGACCCACCGACCATGCAGGAACCACTGGCTATGGAGGACCACCGACTTATGAGGGCCCATCATATTTCAGATCTTTGTTTTGTAATCAAGTGTGTAGTGGAACAATAAACAGAATGAAACAACATCTTACCGACACACACAAGGACATTAAACCATGCACTAAAGCCCCCGCTGAAGTTCTAAAGAGATGCAAGAAAGCAATATAAGAAGATGAAAAAGTCAAAGAACAATGAGACAATGTCTTAAATGATATTAGAAGTAGTGCAACAAATATTGGTGAAGGTCAAAATGCTACAAATTCATCTTTAGTTAACTCCTCCCAGAGGCCACTTAGAGGTGGAGGTCAATGGATTCTTTTACCACAACTCAAGTAAGGAATTATAATCTAAATTCTAAGTTGAAAAAAGATGAAAGAAAAGAAGCATGATGGGCAATTAACAAATTATGTTACTCAGAGGGATTAGCGTTTTATATTGCTAATGACTCATATTACATGTATATGTATGAAGCATTTGCTATTCTAGGATCTGCTTTTACTTCGCCTACAATGCATGAATTGAGAACTTGGATACTCAAAGATGAGATTACTACAATCAATAGGATGTTAGAAGAGCATAAAAAAGCATGGAGTAAATATGAGTGTTCGATTATATCAGGCAGTTGGATAGATGGAAAAAGTTGAACTTAAATTAACTTTCCTGTGAATAGTCCAGTTGAGACTTTTTTTCTTAAATTTTTGGAAGCTTCTAATGCTATCAATAGTGGTTATTTACTATTTACTTACTTGGATGACGAGATTGAGAAAATGAGAAAAAAATGTGGTGCAAATTATTACAGATAATGGGTCAAACTATGTGTATGTGAGTAAAAAATAATGGAGAAAAGATAACACATTTATTGGACACTATGTGTAGCATATTATATTGACATAATGTTAGAAGACCTTGGAAAGTTGAAGATTCATGAGACCAAACTAGCTAAAGTAAACAAGTTATAAAATTCATTTATGTGTACACATGGGTTTTAGGTTTGATGAGATCATTTACAAAAGAGAGGTAACTCATTCGTCCAACCATCATACAGTTTGCTAAGGCATATTTGACCATTCGAAGCATTTACACGCATAAGCAACCACTTCAGGCAATGTTTTCCTCATAAACTTTCAATGGGCAAAGAAGACAAAAGTTATAAAAGCTTGTGTTGTTATTATATTTGATCTACTTTTTTTGGGTCATATTGCTTATTGTATCAAAAGCATTGTGTCGCTTGTAAATGTTCTAAGAGATGCTGATTCACAAGAAAGGTCAGCTATGAGTTATATACTTATATTTATGAGTTAATGGATTTGGCAAAAGGAAAAAAAAATGCTTATAATTGTGGGCATGATGAAAAGAAGTATGGATTTATTTGAAGGAAATTTGATTGAAGATGGAAAGTCCAACTTCATAAACCACTGCATGCAACGGGTTATTATTTAAACCCTCAATTTTGTTTTGACGATAATTTTTCTAATAATGATAAGATAAAAGAAGGGTTAATTTCTTGTATGAAAAGAATGTTGGACTATTAAGATTGTCTTAGAGCTGATATTTAACTAAACTTGTATGATAACTTACGAGAAGACTTTGGGAGTAGAGTTGCTATGGATTCAAGAAAGTTGATATCTCTTGCTGATTTATGGATAAAATTTAGTGAAAAAACACCCGATTTAATAAATTTTGCGATTCGAGTTCTTAGCTCCATATGCAATTCATCAGGTTGTGAAAGAAATTGGAGGACTTTTGAATCGATAATAATCTTTTCATTTCTTTGAAGTTAAAATTATTATTATTTGCTTTTACAATCACCTCTTAAAAAATAAAGTTTTTTATCTTAGATTCATACTAGGAAGAGGAACCAGTTGGAGCACAAGAGGTTGAATGCTCTGATATATGTAAGATATAATACTAGATTTAGAGAGAGAAATATAAGAAGAAAACAAGTCCAATCTAATACTGATAAATGACAGATTGTGATGATGAGTGAATTATTGAGAAAGAGGATTTAGTGCTTTCACAAAAACATTCTTGGATGAATGAAGACGAGCATGTCTTTGAAGTTGATGTAATCGGAAATGTGTCAACCACAAATGCAAATGAAGAATCACAAAATATTACACAAGACGGCAAACAAAATTTTATAGCATATTTTTACCGAAAAAGGAAAATGAATGAAAGAACAATTAACTTTCATATTTACATTTAATTGTTTTTTACATAAATATGTATTCTTAATTTCTTAATGGAAAAAATCCTAAATATTTGTGAATGTCATTTTATTAGTGTTTGTAATTTAGATAACAATGACAAGCAGAAACAAATTTTGAATACACCTGAGGTTTTAAGCATGATAATGACTTTAATGAGGTGAATAATGAATGCAGAGAATATGAAAGGCCTAGTTGTGATTTGGATACAACTATTTATGAAGAAGAAGAAGATTTTTATGATGAATTTGAAGAATAAATAACATTCAAGGATTAACATCAAATGATCATAAATTTATTTTTCGGAGCAAACATGCTCACTTATTTTTATATGTTTCAACTTTTTTGTTGTGGATTTCTGTTAGTATATTGAAGATTCTAATCTTAAAAGGCTTGTTTTGCATGTGTTTACTTTTTTTATTATGCATAAATAGTTTATTTTTTTCATTAATATTTACATTCTTTATTTATTTTTTACTATGGGGCTTACACCCGACGTCTTAGGACTTGTGTCTCGCCCTGTAACAATTAAAACGCCCCGCCGACTTCTTTCAAAACATTAATATAAAGCACTCATGTTGGCAAATGCTTAAACTTAATGCACTAAATTTTAAATTTCTAAATTTTAATATATATCATTTTATTTATATATAAAAGGTGTACTTCATTTTTTTTAGTCAGAATAATACAAAAAAAATTGGTTGTATAAAAATGAAATGTACAATTTTTAACTATTAGATATGTAAATATATAGAAATTGGATGGTTGCATGTAAATGGCCATTATATATTTTAATCCATTACGTCGTTCCCCCTGGAGGGATCATTTTCATTGCACCAACTACTCGCTGCAACCGTGCGCTTCTCCGTACTGGCAATGAGCGGGAGAAGCTCAGTTCCACTTCGCGCTCTCTTCTGCCTCGCCCTCCTCCTGAAGGCATCCTCGCATCCAACCTCTAAATTTAGTTTGTTCGGCTCTTATGGGCTCAGCCCTTTCCGGACGGCAGAGAGCCTCATTAGAAACCTCAACCTCGTTCCGGCGATGCCGGAAATCGATGGAGAAGAGGGCTTCGACAATGATCCATTGCAGCCCCGCCTCGTGGAGCGTAAGTTGAATTTCGACATACTGGGAGACGCCGGATCTACGGTTCCTGTGGAGGAGCTAGGGCATCACGCCGGTTACTACCGTCTGAATCGCACTCATGCTGCCAAGTAATGATTTTGCAGCGAATCCCTTGCTTTAAAAGTCTAGTTGGATTTGTATGTATATCTTAACTTTTTATATAAAATTTTTTTTTGTGTGGAATCGGTCGATAGTCTTTACGATTACTAACTTCTGGGGTTAAACAGCGTCCGTTAAAAAAAGAAGAAGGAAGATTTATGTATTTACATACGACTCAATTCTGATGACATATACATATCTAACACCTAAACTTTCTTTTTTATACCTACATGCACCTTCCCTATCTATATATACGGCGCTGAAACAGAAGCATGACTGTGCAACTCATGGAATTTTTCATTGGGAAGACCCTCCATCGCTTTAGTCTGCAGTTGAATTTGAAATTGAATAAAAGCTAAAACTAGATCAACAAAATTTCTTTTTGGAATGAAAGGATTGACAGGGAGAGCCAATTGAAGTAGTGGTCTAAACCATCCGAGTTTGAGCAAGCTGAAGCCTTATTTATGTTTAGCTTATTCAAATTTCTTTTTGGTCGTGTTCAGCTCATGTTCGAAATGACTCGTAAATAGTATGCTCGTATTCGGCTTGATTCAAACTCATTGGTTTGAATTAAGCTCGTGTTCGGCTTGAATTTACTTTGTTCACCAAACCTCATAGAACTTAAAAAATATCTTCATTAAATTATTTTCTTAAATAAAAAACTAATTATTTTCACCAAACACTAACTTATTTGGATTATTAATATATGCACAATTCACGTTTTTTGCATTGAAAAAGTTTAATTTATTTGTTTTTAAAAGGTTTTTCTCACAATAACCTTCAGTATTTCCCGTTGTGGGACTAAACATACTAAGAAGTTGAGTGACTTGGGGCTTCGGGGAGGACCGGTCGGTCCTCAAGGGAGTGGGGCTGCCGCCCTCTCCTTCCCTTTCCCTCCCTTTCTTTTTCCCTTCTTTCCTTCCCATCTTTTCTTACTTTTCTTCCTAAACCCTTTCTAATTTAAATTCTTTCCTAAATTCTGAGATCTGATTTTATTCTCCCTTGCTATTTTAAAAGTCTTTTCTAAAATCTAAAATTTTATTTTATTATTCTTTCTTATTTAAAAAAGATTTTCCTAAAATCTAAAATCTTATTTTATTCTCATTTTCTTAAGTCTTTCCTAAAATAGGTCAAGTCTCTTTATAAATAGGAGATGATGTGCTTGGCGTTAAGGGTCTTATTTTGATATATAAATTCTGGTTTTAGCCTTGGTATCTGTCCCTCGTTCGAGGTGGTGATCGTCTCCACGTTTCCGGGTGGTGCTCCGGTTTTAGCTTGAGCCCACTGAGATATTTATCTATCCCTCCACCCTTCCCGTTGTTGTATACTTGTTCCACAATCCTATGACAACCCTTGCTGCTCCATCAAGCCTCCTCCTTGCACCAAACTAGCTGTAGTCCAGCTCCGTTCTCCCTCCAAACTACAGCCAGCCTCCTCCCAGCAAGGTTGCAGCTCTCTGTACTCATCCCAGAGGCTATCGTTGATGCTTCCCTGCAGGTTGCAACCATTGCTTCCCCTTTCCAACTCTTCCAGCTGCCTATCAGCCATTCTGGCCGCCGCCCCTCTTCCTCTAGCCGCCGCACCTCCTCCCTGCAGGCCATAGTCAACTACACTCCAAATTCTAGCCATCAACAACTTCTTCACCTCCTCCCACTGTGGTTGGACACCTCTACAACAATCTGATACTGCTCCGACTTTCACCGCAGTCGTTTGTCTTGCACCACCACCCCGGAGCTCCTCCTTGTCAGGATTGTTTGTGTCTTGTTGTTGTGTCATTTTTTTGCAAACCTTTCTGCATTTTTTGCTTTGTATGATTATTTTCCTTTATTTTTAGTCTCCATTGTATCCTCGTTCTAACTTCAACAATAGTATTTGTTGTTTTGCGTGGTGGTTTGGGTAAACTCCAGTGTCATTTGATATCAGAGCTAGCCTAACTCTAGTCCTATCTTAGGGTTTTCTGGCGTCTGTCAGAACCTACAAAATTTCCTTCATACCATCCAATATCCTTTCCACCGTCACATATTCCTAAGCCTAAATTCTCATCACTGTCTTTTCTCAAATTAACAATCTTGAACGAATTATTTTTACTCATTTTCACCTCCATTATAAATTTTTCCTCATGTTCCTAAACCCTAACCATGTCACCAAGGTGATATATTGCTGAGCTTACCCGAGACGAGATACGACGAGAGATCCGCCGTCTTCAGCGGAAGCTTATGGATATTTAAGAGAAAATCTAGTTGGAGATTACCCATGACCATGACCTGGAAGGTCGAAGGGAGGAACGAGAAAATATGAAAATGAAGTGGAAAACACAGCGTTGGTTCCTACCAACGTATTACCGCCAAAAATTACAACTCCCGGATTTTGAAGTGGAAAGACTGCAACACCAAGCGACCCCCCTGACTACTATCCAGTGAAATCAATCCGCAAGTCTGTCACAGTCACAAAATGTGACAAGTCCCGCGCATTTGGACTTGTTAAAGCAGAATGTTAAACCAGGAGAGAGATCTACTTCACCGAACAGGGCGCCATTGAAAAGTTGGGTAAAGACACTATAGACACTGAAGAGCAGTTCAAACGAGAATTTTCATCCAATGACGTCTTACCCCGTGGAAATCCCTTGTTCATGGATACACCTAATGCCTTTCTTCCATGTGATCAAAAGGAACATGCGACTTTTGATTGGATTGTGGTTCCTTTTCTCCTAAAAGATGAAAAACTTTTTGTTGAGACATATAAAGATCACACAGACCAGAAGGTGTTGTAATTTAAAATTTCAGTGAATTGTCTTCATAAGTACCAAATGATAGCATTCCAGGCGGCTACACTTCCAGCCATCGCCTCCAGTGTTCCATATGAAGAGACGACAAAACAGTGTGAAGCTCTTGTCATTGGAACACAACATATATTGTCAGTTCTCCAAAACTTCAGGAGTCAGATGGAAGACTTGGAAGATAATGACAATCACTCATCAAACACAAACTTTTGCAAATCCTCAATCTCGCTATGGCCCAACTTGACATAGATGAGAAGCATATAAGATAATTTTGGAATTTGGCTCTGGAGAACCTACATTGTTGTGTATCTCCACCTCAAATTATGACAAATCAGAATGAATCGATAGAGAGGTATGCTCGCAAGTGTGAAAATCTCATCAGATGTTTTGGTCGGCAGTGCAGTTGTCAGTAAGATCAAGCGGTGGTTGACAACGAAACAGAAGCTTCAACCTATGATGTTAAAGCTCCTCCAACCCTGGGAGATTGATGCGGGGCTCGGGAGAGGGCAGACCGGTCCTCAAGTGATGTCCACCTTCTTCCTCTTCCCTCCTTCCTTTTTCACTTCTTTCCTTGCTTTCCTTCCCTTCTCTTCTTAATTTTTTTCCTAAGCCCGTTCTAATTTAAATCCTTTCCTAAATTCTGAGATCTGATTTTATTCTCCCTTCTCATTTTAAAAGTGTTTTCTAAAATCTAAAATATGATTTTATTCTCCTTTCTTATTTTAAAAAGTCTTTCCTAAAATCCAAAATTTGAATTTATTCTCCTTCTTATGTTAAAGGTTTCCTAAAATAGGTAATGTCTCTTTATAAATAAGAGATGATGTGCTCGGAGTTAGAGATTTTGTTTTGATATATGAATTCAGGCTTTAACCTTGGTATTTTTTTTTCGAGGAGTGTATCTGACATCGAGGTAGTGCTCCGGTTGTCCCTCGTCCGAGGTGATGATCGTCTCCAGGGTTCCAGGTGGTGCTTCAATTATAGCTCAACTCGTTGAGACATTTATCTATACTTCCACCTTCTCGTTGTTATCCACCTACTCCACAACCCTACGACAGCCCTCGCTGCTCCATCCAGCCTGCTCATTACATCCAAGCAGCTGCAGCCCAGCTTCTTCCTCCCTCCAAACTACTATCAGCCTCCTTCTAACAAAGCCGCAACTTTCCATACTCCTCCCAACAAGTTGCAGCATCAGCTTCCCTGCATACTGCAACCATCACCGCTCCTTCCCAGCTCTTCTAGCTGCCTCTCAGCCATCCTTGCCGCTGCCCCTCTTCCTATTCCAACTGTCACACCTCCTAACTGTAGCTTCCCTATAGGCCACAGTCAGCTGCACTCTGGATTCCAGCCATCAACGACTTCTCCACTTCCTCCCGCTGTGGTTCAACGCCTCTACAGCAGCTTGGCAATGCCCCGACCTTCACCAAATTCGTTTTCCTTCCACACCACTCCGTAGTTTCTTTTCATGATTTGGGCTAACTTTGGTTTTATTGAGATTATGAAATGTAGCATGCATGTCCCCATCGTTCCATTGTTCCCTGTACAACTATGGCCCAACTGCGTGTACAATATCCAAATAAATGCTTGAGAATACATACATACCTCCGAAATTCTATTTTCTGGAAATTTACATATATACCATATGACTATGTATTTACATATCTAACACCTAAACTTATATATTTTTATAATAATATCACCCAAATATTTTTTAAAATAATAGAATTTAGCATTTTTTAATTACATATAAAAATAATATAAAAAAATGTAAATAAATATTATTATTTAATTATTTCGAGCCAAAACGAGCTGAAAACGAACGAGCAAACCTCTGTTGATGTTCGACTCGTTTATAAATCAAGCTGAATAAAAAAAATCTTGTTCGACTCGCTTGTTTCGTCAACGGAGAACTTTTTTGACATCCCTACCTGGAAGAGAGTGGAAGGAATCATTATAAGTTCATTCATCCGGAAGTGAATATTTATAAATATTTGGATGTAATACATCTTGGTTACTTGGGATTGAGCCAGTAGATTGATGAGTCATGTTGGATCAAATTGGTCTCTTTTACTTATTCAAAGAGTGAATAGGCGTGCAACATGCTTTTTTTATTTGTTGGACCATCATATTTTTAGCAATGATGGAGGTATAAATAGAGGCCTTGAGTTCTAAAATTGGTGTTTATGGAGATCTATATTTAATAGTTGAATCTATATCAATGGTTCTAAGTTCAATGCTAATTATGATTTTAATTGGGTGGGTAGATTTATGTTGGACCATTGTGAGTGGTGTTGATGAGATTTGGTTAATCTAGATTAATCGATGGTTAATGAATTTTGATACACTTTAATCGTGTTGGGACTATAAGCATCATTGCCCTTTCGTTGGGCCAAAAAGCTATTTGGCTCAAATAAACAGACTAGCCCTAAGACTTTAGAAAAGATCTTGATAAGAAAGGACCTAAATTTGGCTTGGTTTTGTGCCGCCAGTGGTTGTCTTTTGGAACAACATTGCCCACACTTCATTCCTTTGAAGATTGCCAGTATAGTGGTTCTGACACCGTTGTTATAATGGCGGTCATATACTACCTCACACCACCATTTGAGGCAATTTAGAAATGAGGAGGAATAAACAACACGTAATAGCATCACTCATGTGATTCCTCAATATTTCTTTGATGGCGTGGTGGAACCGGTGTAAAAATAACCCTCGCAAATTTTTTATTGGCCTGCAATGCTACAATGGTGATTTACGTTGTTGATCTTTTAGTTTAAACACCATGAATGTGCTCTTCATTCGACGTGTGAGGAAACAATGGTAAGCTCAAGTGTTGCGTAGTCGTATGCAATTTTCATTCGGCAAGTGAGGCGACGTTGATAAGGCTCAAAAGCCTTCTCCACACATTCCTTCTTCCACAAGGAGTAGGAATGGTGAGCTTAAGTGTAGAGTTATCAACCCTAATTCCCTTTGTACTTTTTTTGTTTGCTGTGCGAGGTGGTAGTAGTCAGCAACAGTGTCAAAGACCCCTTTTGTGCGATATTTGGCTTGGTTTTGTGCTGCAAGAGGTTGTCTTTTGGAACAACATTGCCCACACTTCATTCCTTTGAAGATTGCCAATATAGTGGTTTTGACACCGTTGTTATAATGGCAGTTACATACCACCTCACACCACCATTTGAGGCAATTTAGAAATGAGGAGGCATAAACAACACGTAATAGCATCACCCATGTGATTCCTCAATATTTCTTTGATGGACGTGGTGTAATTGGTGTAAAAATAACCCTTGCAAACTTTTTATTGGCTTGCAATGCTACAATGGTGATTTACGATGTTGATCTTTTAGTTCAAATTCGACGTGTGAGGAAACAATGGTAAGTTCAGGTGTTGCGTAGTCGTATGCATTTTTCATACGGCAAGCGAGGCGAGGTTGATGAGGTTCAAAAGCCTTCTCCACGCATTCCTTCTACAAGGAGGAGGAATGGTGACCTTAGGTGTAGAGTTTTCAACCCTAATTCCCTTTGTACATTTTTCGTTTGATTTGCGAGGTGGTAGTAGTCAGCAATAGTGTCAGAGACCCCTTTTGTGCGATATTCATTAGACATACAAGACGATATTAGTGAGCTCTGGTGTTGAGATTTCAATCCACCCTCCCAGTATTCTTTATTCAACGTGCAGAAGCATCTTTGTGAGCTCGTGTGCTATGATTTTACGCGAGAGCTTTCAGCCAAACTCCCTTTGTACACTTTATGCTTATGAGCTCTGTCTAGCACCTAATTTAAATCTATCACCAAATTTATACTTTCCACCAAACCTAATAGCATAAAGGCCGAATATGGCCTATGAGAAATGATTCAGCATACATTGGCTTAAAATAAAAATCAAGTCAAAGAACCTACAATCACAAGGTTATACATTAACATATAATGAAAAAAGAAAATACAACCTGATATCCTAGAACACATTATGTAGACTCAAATAAAGAAAATACGTAAAATATAGGGACATTTACTTACATGGCACAATTCTAATGTATTTACATATCTTACACCTTAATTTTCATATTTAAAGACAACACTTAAATCTTTAATACCCATAAAAAAATAGCACTATTAACTCTTTTTAAAAAGTGAAATTTAAAGCACCAAAGTGCTAGGCATGTAAATATGAAAGTTTAGGTGTGAATTACATAAAAAATATGAATTGTGTGCTAGGTATGTAAATTTCTTTAAAATATAGCGACACTTAACTGCCAACTACAATACATGCATCATACAAGATGTGGTTTCCAAAATGTATTATTTTTCAGGAAGCCTTGATGGGGCAACCTATGGTGAGGTCATTTTTGAAGGCTGCTCGAAGGAACTGGATGAGTTTTTGGTCAGTTCAACTATATACTGGTTTTGCGGCAGTACAAAATGTCAAAAAACATGCAATTTTGCTTCGAGTAAAAATGTTGAAGTTTTTTTTATTTTTTTAATTTTTTGCATGACTAGTCCATTAAAAAGCTGCCTTTTGGACAACATAATAACTGCGAGCCATTAAGTAGCTTTTATAAAGCTTTAATTTNCTTTATAAAGCTTTGATTGAAAAAAAGGGGCATTTACATATATACCGCCCAATTCCTAATTATTTACTTAACTCCCAAACTTTACTGTTTTACATTTATACCAACCAAATCTTTCATATCTCACATTATAACTNAATTTAAAAAAAGGGGCATTTACATATATACCGCCCAATTCCTAATTATTTACCTAACTCCCAAACTTTACTGTTTTACATTTATACCAACCAAAATTTTCATATCTCACATTATAACTGCTAAAATGTTTAATACACCTTTCATGCATAGGTAAGGTGCTATATGTAAAAATTGAAGTTTAGGTGTTAGCCATGTAANATATCTTACACCTTAATTTTCATATTTAAACACACAACACTTAAATCTTTAATAACTCATAAAAAAATAGCACTATTAGCTCTTTTTTAAAAGTGAAATTTAAAGCACCAAAGTGCTAGGCATGTAAATATGAANCTATCTTACACCTTAATTTTCATATTTAAACACACAACACTTAAATCTTTAATAACTCATACAAAAATAGCACTATTAGCTCTTTTTTAAAAGTGAAATTTAAAGCACCAAAGTGCTAGGCATGTAAATATGAAAGTTTAGGTGTGAATTATATAAAAAATATGAATTGTGTGCTAGGTATGTAAATTTCTCTAAAATATAGCGACACTCAACTGTCAACTACAACACATGCATCATACAAGATGTGGTTTCCAAAATTTATTATTTTTCAGGAAGCCTTGATGGGGCAACCTTTGGTGAGGTCATTTTTGAAGGCTGCTCGAAGGAACTGGATGTAGTTTTTGGTCGGTTCAACTATATACTGGTTTTGTGGGACTACAAAATGTCAAAAAACATGCAATTTTGCTTCAAGTAAAAATGTTGAAGTTTTTTTTTTTTTCTTCCAAATTTTTTGCATGACTAGCCCATTAAAAAGCTGCCTTTTGGACAACATAATAACTGCGAGCCATTAAGTAGCTTTTATAAAGCTTTGATTGAAAAAAAGGGGCATTTACATATATACCGCCCAATTCCTAATCATTTACTTAACTCCCAAACTTTACTGTTTTACATTTATACCAACCAAATCTTTCATATCTCACATTATAACTTCTAAACTGTTTAATACACCTTTCATGCATAGGTAAGGTGCTATATGTAAAAATTGAAGTTTAGGTGTTAGCCATGTAAATGCATAAGGATTGAGTGGTATGCATGTAAATCTTCCCAAAAAAAAAGTAAATTATAAACCTTGTCAAACAAAGTCTTTTAGATTACCAACCTCTGCTGCTGCTCTGTTTGTTTTTTTTTTCTTTTTTGTTGCAGAATGTTCTATTTTTTCTTTGAATCTAGAGGCGAGAGCAGCGCTCCTGTCGTTGTTTGGCTGACTGGAGGTCCTGGATGCAGCAGTGAATTAGCCCTTTTTTACGAAAATGGTCCTTTCAAGATTGCTAATAACTTGTCTCTTATCTGGACTGATTATGGATGGGATAAGGTATTTCTTGTTTTACGCAATATTTTTGTAAGGCAATTTCTCCATCTTTTGGTTGTCTAAAATTGAATTAGGGAAATTTACATACGTACTACACAATTCTTATGTGTGTACTTATCTAATACCAAAAGCTTGATTTCTACACTTGGTGTCATAAAGCTATGCGTGAAATGTGTATTTCACTTTTAAAAAGATAGTGATTGTGATATTTTTGATGTGATGTTAAAGATTTGAGTGGTATGCATGCAAATATGAATGATTTGGTGCTACTTATATAAATATATAAGAATTGTATGGTATGCATGTAAATGCCCCTTCGAATTATTTTAGTTTTGGAGCTTTAAACAATGCATAAAAATGTTTATTTTACTTTTCTAAAATAGTAATAGTGCTATTTTTTATGTGATATTAAAAACTTGTGTGTTCTGTGTAAATATGGAAGTATAGGTGTGAGGCATGTCAATGCTTAAAAATTGTGTGAAATATATGTAAATACCCCTTAAAATGCAAACATAGATCATAATTCTTATTTATTTACATATTTCACACCTAAACTTTTATATTTGCATACATAGCACTTTGAAGCTTTAAACCTATGCATGAAAAGGTGTATATCACTTTTAAAAAATAGTAATTGTGTTATTTTTGATGTGATATTAAAGATTTGATTGAGATATATTTAAATATGAAAGTTTAGGTGTGAGATAAGTTAATATATTAGAATTGTATGCCATGCATGTAAATACTCCTAAATATGCCAAAATTCGCAGACAATGACCAACATTTCAACATTTAATTAAGAAAAATTTGAAGAGAAAGCCAAACATTGCTATCAGCATCTGCTGCAAACTTATCGGCAACTTGTTAAGAATAGAAGTTGCAAGATCTTGCTTCTCATTCCCTATCAGAGAAAGCCTACAGGAAGCCTCTTTGCTTTGTAAAAGGTGAATATCATGCCTTCATTGAGAAGGAGGTTTCTCGATCTCTCTCCATTTTGACTTCATAGGTATTGTCAATATCTTAAAAGAGACAACTTATGGCTAAATTCAACACAAGGATTCCTTTTAGGCCAGCTTATGCGTTAGACTTAGATATTAGGGTGACTAACTTAGTGATTCTGACAATTGTTTTCTACATGAGGCCCATGTTTAGAAGGCAAATAATAAAGTATAAATGTTATGCCTTTTTTGGAGATGCTACAATTTTTTCCCTAAGCACAGTCTAGTAGGATAGGGGGCTAGGCACCACGGTGCCAAGTCCATTAAGTACATTTAGTCTTGCTGTGTTTGTGATGTGTTGTTCTATGCTAACCTTTATTTTACAGGGTAATATATGATATACTTAGATGTATGATATGCATATATATGTATATGTTACATATCATGTGATGTAAGACACACACATCTCTCTCTCTCTCTCTCTCTCTCTCTCTCTCTCTCTCTCTATATATATATATATATATATATATATA
>JXCR01002255.1:120524-138537 GCA_002079205.1 Phalaenopsis hybrid cultivar
TATATATATATATATATATATATATATATATATATATATATATATATATATATATATATATATATATATATATATATATATATATATATATATATATATATATATATATATATATATATATATATATATATATATATAATTCAGTGATAGAAATGTAAATACTTGTGGGTATGCATGTAAATCTTTCTTTTTTTTGTTCTCCAAGCATGTAGCCACCGGATGCAAGGATTTGTACAGCTCTGCGATTCCAACAACTCTCCCCATTTCTGATCTTCTCTCTCGTCGCGCTTAACCCATGTAGAGCGCGAGAAGAGCAGAGGAGAAAGANGAAATGTAAATATTTAAGTATTGAGGGTATGCATGTAAATCTTACTTTTTTTTTTTTCTCCAAGCATGTAGCCACCGGATGCAAGGATTTGTACAGCTCTGCGATTCCAACAAATCTCCCCATTTCTGATCTTCTCTCTCGTCGCGCTTAACCCATGTAGAGCGCGAGAAGAGCAGAGGAGAAAGAGAGGGTAAAGATCAGGTATTTATTGAAGAATAAAGAGAAGAGATGTCCGTGGATGAGCCGCCGCAGGGCTCGAAGAAAGCCCTAAGTTATAGCCCTTCGCGGAGCCCAGCAAGCTTGAAGTTTTATGGCGTGCTGGCGCAGAAGCAGCGGAAACCCTCGACGGTGTCCAAGAAGCCGCCGGAGCCGCTCCGGCGAGCCGTGGCGGATTGTCTCTCTTCTACCGTCCCTAATCTCCACGGCAATCCATCATTGTTTTCATCCGAAGCCGCCAGGATTCTTCGGGTTCGTTTACTTCTTTTCCTCATTTTAGATTCGTCTCTGTTGCAGATTGTAGGAGTTGGTCGGAATGTGGAATGTGGAGTTCTGTTTGTCGGGCTGTAGGTCTCGAGTTGGGATTGAGTGGAAAGGCAATTTATAGTTTGCGGATGCCATCTTGGACATTCAGGTTGAAACTTGAGGCTTTCTAGTGCTCGTCTTTGAGTGGCTCTTTTGCCTCCTGGAAGATGTCTTCTGCTGTAATGTCCTAAGAAATGCAAATGCATGTTTATTTAAGTTCACTAGTAAGAGGGTGACACATGTAATGAAAATTTATAGATCGAATATGGATAACTCATCCAAACAATTTTGGATAACTCTTTTTTTTTCTTTAATTTTCCTTGAGGCAACTAAATGATTCAATAAACGCAGTGTTTTTTTTTTCCCTTCTGCGGCAGTAGCAAACTACAAACTTAAAAAGGAGAAGTAAATGCAATTATATGAACNCTTCCTTGAGGCAACTAAATCATTCAATAAACGCAGTGTTTTTTTTTTTCCTTCTGCGGCAGTACCAAACTACAAACTTAAAAAGGAGAAGTAAATGCAATTATATGAACCATGAAATTAATTGGAACCTTTCTAGTGAAGCGAAAAGATTAAAATTCTTAAAATACAATGTCCAAATTTGTTCTTCGAGTATACATTGAATGCTATACAGGGTATTATAGAATTATCTGGTCAAATATGTTGGAATATCTCATTGAAGTACTTGTTTTTGGCTTGGGAAATGATTTTATTATTGCATTCTTTTCTAATTTTGAGTACATTTGGCATACATTAATTTCTTGATAGGATTTTGATTGGTGATCTTAAGTTTCTAAAAATGAAATATTTAACGGAACACACACACTTGATCATTGATTCGTTCTGGTTTCTAATTTCTATATGAATCCTACTGGGTATGTACTGAGTTACCAGTTTTATGTGATTAATCTTTTGGAGCCAACATGATGAAAATTGAAATCTTGGCGGACTTCTAATTCCATAAATTTTACAAATTAACTTCTAAGTCATCTGAGTGGCTTATATTTGGGTTTTTCCTAAGTTCAGTCATTTGTGACACCTAAAGAAATGGTACACTTCACTAAAATTTCAGCAGCCAAGTTGTGGATTTCCCAAACTTAATCTTTTCTAATCTGAAAACTTTGTATTATGATTCTTAAAAACTTGTCCGGGTCAATGAGAAGCTAAACAAATGAATAATGGCCATCCTCAGGCCTCAGATTTTATTTTTTTTAGAAACATGTAATATGAATGCTAGATGATTATATCACATGATATTACCTTTTCTCTTACAGGATTTTCTAGCTAACCCAGCAACTGTTGATATGGCTTACAATGTACTCTTAGAGCATGCCCTTGCAGAGAGAGATCGAAGGTACTTATAAGGTTTTTTGACATCAACTATCTGATGCTCCTTAAAGCATGTTTTTAATTTCTTATAAATGTTAAATTTTCTTTCCATTTCTCTTCCTTTATTTTGTGTCATTATTTTGCATACTTGTTAACGATTAAGTCATTTTTTCTGCATTACACATGCTGGCAGCTGTTGCTATAGAAAATAAATTATTTTTGTTAATGACTCTATAATTGCATGCTTTGATGAAGGCCTATTTTATAATGTTTCATGCACTTCATTGAGAATGGTTTTTATGTAACTTCATTTTGATGTCTTTTTTGTAAATAACGGGATATGATGTCACACCCTAACACTGACATTATGGGATATGATGAATGGATACCATTTCAACTCGGTAGATAATTTTTCAAAGTTTAGGAGATGTAAAATGGTTTTATGTTTAATAGAAAGGAATTTACTCTTAAAAGCGCAAGTAGATAACTGTACGATATAGGTAATGAATCTATCTTCAAATTAAACTGAAATATCATATTATTTAATGGAAAGAAAGAAAACAACTATATTTGGAAGAGTAAAATTAAAATCTAACACAAATGTGTGAAACAAATAAGTTAAATGTTGAAGTAACCAATACCTGAGGGCTGACCTCAATGAATATCATAATGCTAATAATTCTGATCTTGTGATGATGATTCACTAATCAACTTGGTGGGATTTATTGAGAGAGAAAAATGTAAGTTCAGTTGGAAAGCTCAATAGGAAAATTCTATGGTTTAAGGTATAAACTATAAGACATTGGATGTGCAATATGATCAAGAAAATGTTATCATTATCAAAACATTATTATAACAATAGAAGTCACGACATCAACTTAGATTAAAATCTTATGTCATGAATTATTAGAAAAGATAAGTAATAAAATATGATTACCATGCTGTAGAGTTCATAAACAAGTTTTATTGAATGATGTTAAATGCCAAAATATCATTGGCATTCTTACCATAATTATTTGGGGCTTTTACGTACATAGCACCCAAAATTTCATATTCATTTATCTCACACCAAAACTTTCATAATTACAAACATCATATGAAAAGTAGCACTCATTATCATCTTTTAATAGTCAAATCCATCTTTTTATCCATTGGTAAAACACTATGTGTGTAAAAATGAAACTTTGGGTGTGAGTTATGTAAATCCATAAGAATTGGGTGCTATGTATCTAATTTTTCCTTATTATTTTTATATCCAAGAATGATAAATAGAGTCATTGTGACGCGGGTCTTTTTTGACGCAACAACAGTCAAGCGATGCAGGCATCCCTCCCACGACACTAACACACATGCATGAGTTGGAGAATGTTGGGACTGATTCAGTTCAAGCTCTGGGGGAGTCAGTTGGCTCTTCCAAATGGGTTGGTGCCTCTTTTCAATAGAAGAACCAACTTGTAGTTATCTTAGGGTTATATATTTAGGTTCCTGAGATTTTAGGTTTAGTTTCATATGTTTCCTGTCGAGATAGCTATTGGTGGCTCCAAATTTCCCTTCTAGAGCTATATCTAAGAGTGATTTGTGCTCTGACTGTATCTCTTTTCAAGTTGGTGACTATCCTCGACTTCACCTTCCGCCACACACTTTTCTGCCCCATTCCAGTCCATCTTCCACTTGTTATTGCCTCCTAATCCCTCGCTCCCACTTATTATTGTCTCGCCTAATCCTACTAGCATCCTTCATCCATTGCTACTGTCCACCCCAACCGACCCTATCATGTCACAACCCCTTTTTCCATGACTGTCTCTATTCAGGAATAACCAACCTATTGTACTTTGATCTGCAACCCCTTATCGTCCCTACCTCTTGCTCCGCCAACGACCGACCACTCATCCATCTCTAACCCTTGCTTTGCCAACCATCAACCCCCCTTTCATCCTTTTTAACCGACCACCATCCCTTTAGGATACGATCTTAGTTGTATTTGTGTCGAGTCCGTTTCTATTTCTATTTTCATTTGTGTTATTTTATTTCTCTATTTTAAATTTAGCAATAATATTTGATTTTTTTATTATGATTTGGGTTAACTCTGTTATCATTTGGTATCAGAGCTTGCCTAACCCTATTCCTATCTTAGGGTTGTCAAATCAGTCTCTCTTTCTCGTTTCCACTCAAGTCATCCCTACATACGCTTCTACCCCTCCAAACCTAAACTCTAGCCACACCACCAATGATACAATTGTCGGAAACCTGATCGGGAAGAAATGACACAGTACCATTTATGTGAGAAATTTACAAAGAGATGTTCAAGAATTTTCTAGGGAAATTCTTCAGATGCAACAGAGGCTTGCCACCTTCGAGAAGAGAGAATTAGGTAGGGTCACATAGCCACAACGGTGATTCGTCGGATCGAAAGGATGAAGTAAATCCCTTTCACAGAGCAGTTTTCACTGATGAAGAATTAATTCCGCGGAGATTTGACATGGAATATCATAGGAGAAGCCAAAATTTTGGAGTGGAGGGTGACTTGCCATATCTTGACAGTCACATGGATCCAGACTAGTTTATGGAGTGGCTCTAGGCAGTGAAATGTGTCTTTGACTACCGGGATATCTCACCTGACAGAGTGGTATAGTTAGCCGCCACTAAGTTAAAAATAGATGGTGGTTGTGGTAGAAAAAATTTAAGCGCCTATGCTGACGGGAAGGGAAAAATAAAGTAACTACCTGGTCCAAAATGAAATGAAAGATGCAGCGCAAGTACCTACCAGTTCATTAAATATAGGACTTGATCTCAAGGTGACATCACCGAGTGACCGTCACAGCTTATATACAAAGTTCAATTCCAAGGTCAATTAGTTAGGGGAACATACAACCTGACCCCGCCTAAGGAGAAACTTATTTGTAGTGGAGAGCAGGTGAAGCCAACCAACATTATCAAATCTGTCACAACCAAAAAGTGCGTCAAACGCCACTGTTATGGGCTCAGTGCATCAGATTGCTCAAACAAGAGTGCGGTTTATTTCACTGAGCATGAAACAGTAAAAAAATTGGACAATGTACAATAGACAACGGACAAAGTGATGAAACAAATGAGTACATCTGCTAATTGATGAGGGAGAAATGCATGTAATTTAAGTTGAGCCCATGAGAGACACTCAAACAAGATTAACAGTTGTTTTTCTAAAAGAGATCGAGTCCGAGGGTAGTGTTCATGCAAAGTATGAGTTTGTGGTGCCTAAAATTTTTTTGTTTGCAGGTGTTAAAAGGAGCATCAACTGAACTGACATTGGATGTTCAATAGGGTCATGAGTTCGAGGAGTCGATACCAGACACAGGGCAACCTCAGGTAAGAGAATTTCTTAATTTTCAGATATCTAGCCTACCTCCAGAGTTGCCCCTATTGAGGGAAGTTCGACATATCAAAGATAAAAAAATTTTGAGTTATTTCTGGAAGACCATATGAAGTCATTTGGGTATTAAATTCAATTCAACAATGTACCTATCGACCGATAGTTAGACAGAAGGGATGACATATAGCTTTAGAAATCATCTTAGGCTCTTGGCGGGAAAGAACATCTCTGTGACGGGATCTAGGTTCTTCCAGAGTAGAAGATGTCTCTCCCAAATGGTTGCTATTGAGACTTGCCCAGTCTGCCACAAATTCAATCCAGAGTTAGTTCGTCTAGACGAATTTGTTTATCAGATGCACTCTACCGAGTGCAGGGAATGGAAGTTGCAAATTACAGGTTAATGAGTTTGGAGTTACTTTATGAAAATTTATGTCGATATGCAAGTCCAGTTTAGATCGTGCTAAAAGATGATGGATACTTATTCTATCAGGATGTGCTTTGGAAAGATAACAACTATATGATTGACTTATAGGAAAGTTACATTAACTCCACCTTCAAACATGGCCGACATGAATTTATATTACGAGGAGACAGAAGCTTCGACGAATGAGGTCGAAACTCCCCTACCNGAGAAGGGATGACATGTAGCTTTAGAAATCATCTTAGGCTCTTGGCGGGAAAGAACATCTCTATGATGGGATCTAGGTTCTTCCAGAGAAGAAGATGTCTCTCCCAAGTGGTTGCTATTGAGACTTGCCCAGTCTGCCACAAATGCAATCCAGAGTTAGTTCGTCTAGACGAATTTGTTTATCAGATGCACTCTACCGAGTGCAGGGAATGGAAGGTGCAAATTACAGGTTAATGAGTTTGGAGTTACTTTATGAAAATTTATGTCCATATGCAAGTCCAGTTTAGATCGTGCCAAAAGATGATGGATACTTATTCTATCAGGATATGCTTTGGAAAGATAACAACTATATGATTGACTTATAGGAAAGTTACATTAACTCCACCTTTAAACATGGCCGACATGAATTTATATTACGAGGAGACAGAAGCTTCGACGAATGAGGTCGAAACTCCCCTACCGCGGTATTGTGACGTGGGAATTCTTTGATGCAGTTACAATCACATGACGCGAGTGTCCCTCCTGCGATACTGACGTGCACACAGGAGTTAGAGAATGCCCGCTCCTAGTTATCCTTGGGTTTTAGTTTGTGTTCTTGATGTCTTACGTTTAGTTTTCGTACTTNGATTCTTTGATGCAGTTACAATCACATGACGCGAGTGCCCCTCCTGCGATACTGACGTGCACACAGGAGTTATAGAATGCCCGCTCCTAGTTATCCTTGGGTTTTAGTTTGTGTTCTTGATGTCTTACGTTTAGTTTTCGTACTTTTTTTTATCTAGACGGCCGTCGATGTTTTCATTTTTTTTAAGTGTTGTATCCAAGGGTGAGTGATGCTCCGATTATATCTCGTTCTGAGATGGTGACTATCATTGACTTCCCCTTNCTTTTTATCTAGACGGCCGTCGATGTTTTCATTTTTTTTAAGTTGTATCCAAGGGTGAGTGATGCTCCGATTATATCTCGTTCTGAGATGGTGACTATCATTGACTTCCCCTTCTGCCGCATCCTTCCCTCCGCCGCTGCCGTCGCCGTGCTTGTTGTAGCCATCCAGAAACAGCCTTCCTTGGCTATTTTTCTACAGTTCCACTTTGGTACCACCTTACAGATCAACTTCCATCTTCCCTACCTCCCAATCCTTCGTTCCCACCTACTATTGCCTCTCCTAATTCAGTTACCATCCGTCCTCCTTTACTGTTGTCCGCCCCAGCCGCCCCCAACTAACTTTGTTTTGTTGCGGCCCCTTTCTCCATCACTGTTGGTGTCGAGGAGTAGCCAACCTGCTGTTATCTGATACGTCAACCTTTTACCATACCTAACCCTTGCTCTGACAANCTGTCCGCCCCAGCCGCCCCCAACTAACTTTGTTTTGTTGCAGCCCCTTTCTCCATCACTGTTGCTGTCGAGGAGTAGCCAACCTGCTGTTATCTGATACGTCAACCTTTTACCATACCTAACCCTTGCTCTGACAACCACCGACCGCTCTTCCATCCAGCTTAACCGATCATCATCCTTTTGGAATACTCTTTTAGTTGTGTTTGTGTCGAGTTTGTTGCTATTTCTATTTTTGTTTATGTGACTGTATTACCCTATTTTGAATTTAGCAATAATATTTCGTTTTAGTATCATTGGTTTAGGTTAGCTCCTGTATCACATTGATTATGCTTGTTGATAAATACTTAAGTTACACATTAAGCCCAAGAAAAACACCTTTGCCTTAAAGGATCTTATAGGATCTCAAAGAACACCTTTGCCTTAAAATTCACAAATTCCAAAACCGAATTACAAGAAATCACCAAAAGACCATAAAATGTAATCAAAACTGGACATCCTACACATTCAAACTTTAAAGACAGGGAAACCAGCAATTTTAACCGCTTGTTTCTAAACCCCAACAACTTAAACTTCCAAATAACAATATATCTATATATATANTGCATGCTTTGATGAAGGCCTATTTTATAATGTTTCATGCACTTCATTGAGAATGGTTTTTATGTAACTTCATTTTGATGTCTTTTTTGTAAATAACGGGATATGATGTCACACCCTAACACTGACATTATGGGATATGATGAATGGATACCATTTCAACTCGGTAGATAATTTTTCAAAGTTTAGGAGATGTAAAATGGTTTTATGTTTAATAGAAAGGAATTTACTCTTAAAAGCGCAAGTAGATAACTGTACGATATAGGTAATGAATCTATCTTCAAATTAAACTGAAATATCATATTATTTAATGGAAAGAAAGAAAACAACTATATTTGGAAGAGTAAAATTAAAATCTAACACAAATGTGTGAAACAAATAAGTTAAATGTTGAAGTAACCAATACCTGAGGGCTGACCTCAATGAATATCATAATGCTAATAATTCTGATCTTGTGATGATGATTCACTAATCAACTTGGTGGGATTTATTGAGAGAGAAAAATGTAAGTTCAGTTGGAAAGCTCAATAGGAAAATTCTATGGTTTAAGGTATAAACTATAAGACATTGGATGTGCAATATGATCAAGAAAATGTTATCATTATCAAAACATTATTATAACAATAGAAGTCACGACATCAACTTAGATTAAAATCTTATGTCATGAATTATTAGAAAAGATAAGTAATAAAATATGATTACCATGCTGTAGAGTTCATAAACAAGTTTTATTGAATGATGTTGAATGCCAAAATATCAATGGCATTCTTACCATAATTATTTGGGGCTTTTACGTACATAGCACCCAAAATTTCATATTTATTTATCTCACTCCAAAACTTTCATAATTACAAACATCATATGGAAAGTAGCACTCATTATCATCTTTTAGTAGTCAAATACATCTTTTTATCCATTGGTAAAGCGCTATGTGTGAAAAAATGAAACTTTGGGTGTGAGTTATGTAAATCCATAAGAATTGGATGCTATGTATCTAATTTTTCCTTATTATTTTTATATCCAAGAAGGGTCTTTTTTGACGCAACAACAGTCAAGCGATGCAGGCATCCCTCCCGCGATATTTTTATATCCAGAATGTTGGGACCGATTCAGTTCAAGCTTTGGGGGAGTCAGTTTGCTCTTCCAAATGGGTTGGTGCCTCTTTTCAATAGAAGAACCCACTTGTAGTTATCTTAGGGTTATATATTTAGGTTCCTGAGATTTTAGGTTTAGTTTCATATGTTTCCTGTCGAGATAGCTATTGGTGGCTCCAAATTTCCCTTCTAGGGCTATATCTAAGAGTGATTTGTGCTCTGACTGTATCTCTTTTCAAGTTGGTGACTATCCTCGACTTCACTTTCTGTCACACACTTTTCTGCCCCGTTCTAGACCATCTTCCACTTGTTGCTGCCTCCTAATCCCTCGCTTCCACTTATTATTGTCTCGCCTAATCCTACTAGCGTCCTTCATCCATTGCTACTATCCACCCCAACCGACCCTATCATGTCACAACCTCTTTTTCCATCACTGTCTCTATTCAAGAGTAACCAACCTATTGTACTTTGATCCGCAGCCCCTTACCGTCCCTACCTCTTGCTCCGCCAACCACCGACCACTCATCCATCTCTAACCCTTGCTTTGCCAGCCATCAACCCCCCTTTCATCATTTTTAACCAACCACCGTCCCTTAGGGATACGATCTTAGTTGCATTTGTGTCGAGTTTGTTTCTATTTCTATTTTCATTTGTGTTATTGTATTTTTCCATTTTAAATTTAGCAATAATATTTGATTTTTTTTTATTATGATTTGGGTTAACTCTGTTATCATTCGGTATCAGAGATTGCCTAACCTTATTCCTATCTTAGGGTTGTCAAATCAATCCCTCTTTCTCATTTCCACTCAAGTCATCCCTACATACGCTTCTACCCCTTCAAACCTAAACTCTAGCCACACCACCAATGAGACAATTGTCGGAAACCTGATCGGGAGGAAATGACACAGTACCATTTTTGTGAGAAATTTACAAAGAGATGTCCAAGAATTTTCTAGGGAAATTCTTCAGCTGCAACAGAGGTTGCCACCTTCGAGAAGAGAGAATTAGGTAGGGTCACATAGCCACAACAGTGATTCGTCGGATCGAAAGGATGAAGTAAATCCCTTTCACAGAGCAGTTTTCACTGATGAAAAATTAATACCCCGGATATTTGACATGGAATATCAGAGGAGAAGCCAAAACTTAAAAGTGGAGAGTGACTTGCCATATCATGACAGTCACATGGATCCGGACTAGTTTATGGAATGGCTATAGGCAGTGAAATGTGTCTTTAACTACCGGGACATCTCATCTGACAGAATGGTAAAGTTAGCCGCCACTAAGTTAAAAATAGATGGTTGTTGTGGTAGAAAAAAATTTAAGCGCCTATGCTGACGGGAAGGGAAAAATAAAGTAACTACCTGGCCCAAAATGAAACGAAAGATGCAGCGCAAGTACCTACCCGTTCATTAAATATAGGACTTGATCTCAAGGTGACATCACTGAGTGACCGTCACATCTTATATACACAGTTCAATTCCAAGGTCAATTAGTTAGGGGAACATCCAACCCGACCACGCCTAAGGAGAAACTTATTCGTAGTGGAGAGCAGGTGAAGCCAACCAACATTATCAAATCTGTCACAACTAGAAAGTGCGTCAAACGCCACCGTTATGGGCTTAGTGCATCAGATTGCCCAAACAAGAGTGCGGTTTATTTCACTGAGCATGAAGCAGTTAAAAAATTGGACAATGTACAACAGACAACAGACAAAGTGATGAAACAAATGAGTACCATCTGCCAATTGATGAGGGAGAAATGCATGTAATTTAAGTTGAGCCCATGAGAGACACTCAAACAAGATTAACAGTAGTTTTTCTAAAAGAGATTGAGTCTGAGGGTAGTGTTTATGCAATGTATGAGTTTGTGGTGCCTTGAAATTTTTTTTTGCAGGTGTTAAGAGGAGCATTAACTGAACCGACATTGGATGTTCAATAGGGTCATGAGTTTGAGGAGTCGATACAAACATGGGGCAACCTCAGGTAAGAGAATTTCTTAATTTTCAGATATCTAGCCTATCTCCAGAGTTGCCCCTATTGAGGGAAGTTCGACATATCAAAGATAAAAAATTTTTGAGTTATTTCTGGAAGACATATGAAGTCATTTGGGTTTTAAATTCAATTCAACAATGTACCTATCGACCGATAGTTAGACAGAAGGGATGACCCGTAGCTTTAGAAATCATCTTAGGCTCTTGGCGGGAAAGAACATTTCTATGATGGGATCTAGATTCTTCCAGAGAAGAAGATGTCTCTCCCAAGTGGTTGCTATTGAGAGTTGCCTAGCCTGCCACAAATTCAATCCAGAGTTAGTTCGTCTAGATGAATTTATTTATCAGATGCACTCTACC
This sequence comes from Phalaenopsis hybrid cultivar, assembly GCA_002079205.1. Taxonomy (NCBI): domain Eukaryota; kingdom Viridiplantae; phylum Streptophyta; class Magnoliopsida; order Asparagales; family Orchidaceae; genus Phalaenopsis; species Phalaenopsis hybrid cultivar. The sequence goes on from JXCR01002255.1 coordinate 132,060, forward strand.
GAGTGCAGGGAATGGAAGGTGCAAATGACAGGTTTAATGACTTTGGAGTTACATTATGAAAATTTATGTCAATATGTAAGTCCAGTTTAGATCGTGCCAAAAGAGGATGGATACTTATTCTATCAGGATGTGCTTTGGAATGATAACAACTACATGATTGACGTATAGGAAAGTTACATTAACTCCGTCTTTAGCGTGGCCGACATGAATTTGTATTACGAGGAGATAGAAGCTTCGACGAATGAGCTCGAAACTCCCCTACTGTGGTATTGTGACGTGGGGATTCTTTGATGCAGCTGCAGTCACTTGACGCGAGTGTCCCTCTCGCGATACTTACGTGCAAACAGGAGTTAGAGAATGCTCGGGTTTGTTTGGTTTAGGCTCTAGGGAGAGTCGACCAGCTCTTCCAAAAGGGTTGGCATATCTTTTCAATAAAGGGGCCCGCTCCTAGTTATTTCTATTTTGTGTTCTTGATGTCTTACATTTAGTTTTTGTATTTTTTTTTATCTGGACGGCCGTCGATATTTCCATTTTTTTAAGTGTTGTATCCAAGGGTGAGTGATGCTCCGACTATATCTCGTTCTGAGATGGTGACTATCATTGACTTCCCCTTCTGTCGCATCCTTCCCTCTGCCGCTGCCGTCGTCGTGCTTGCTGCAGCCATCCAGAAACAACCTTCCTTGGCTATTTTTCTACAGTTACACTTTGGTACCACCTTACAGATCAACTTCCATCTTCCCTACCTCCCAATCCTTCGTTCCCATCTACTATTGCCTCTCCTAATTCAGTTACCGTCCGTCCTCCTTTGCTGTTGTCCAGCCGCCCCCAACTAACTTTGTTTTGTTTCAGCCCCTTTCTCCATCATTGTCTTTGTTTCTCTGATCCGTCAACCTTTTACCATACCTATCCCCTGCTCTGACAACCACCGAGCGCTCTTCCATCCAGCTTAACCAATCATCATCCTTTTGGAATACTCTTTTAGTTGTATTTGTGTCGAGTTTGTTGCTATTTCTATTTTTGTTTATGTGACTGTATTACCCTATTTTGAATTTAGCAATAATATTTGGTTTTAGTATCATTGGTTTAGGTTAGCTCCTGTATCACATTGATTATACTTGTTGATAAATACTTAAGTTACACATTAAGCCCAAGAAAAACTCCTTTGACTTATAGGATCTTATAGGATCACACACACACACACACACACACACACACACATTCAGGCAGAAGAAAAGTTTTGGGCTATTACATTTTTCCATTTTTAGAAAAAATTTCTCTTTTGAGTTGCATGCTTGAGTTTTGAAATATGTTATTTTGACTCAGTTTTCTTAATCCTGAGAGACACCTGCCTTAAGTACAATTTTTTTTAAAAAATTGGGCCTTTATCACACGATTATAAATTTATGCATTTAGAAAACATTTTGGATGCAAATTTAAGTTTTCAAAACCTATCTAGTTTTTGAGATTATAGTTCACTATTGTGTAAGGCGTGCTTGTGCATTTTCAATTTTTTTAGTCTCTAAGATTATGAATGGTCTCAAAGGATTTTCTTCCTCTAATATAAAGATGTTTTTTTTCAGCCCAGCAGTTGTCCCACGCTGCATCACTTTACTAAAGCACTATCTTCTGAGGTAAGTTATCCTTATGAAATTTTGCATTTGTGAAGTCCTGATAAGTACTAGTTTATTTCATGGTATTTATTGTATTTTTTTTTTCTCTGTGGCAGATATGTGCCAAAGGCGCAAATGTTACGGCAGGTTGATCGTTTCTGCGAGAATTGTATTATCGAGTGTGAAACTATTTCAAAACGAGTATCATTGTGTTCTAACTCATTAAGCCAAAATTCTAGGACATCTTCAAACACTTTACCCTCATTGCTACCTGCTTCCAGTTTTGCCTCGGCTTCTCTTGTAAAATCCTTGAATTNCTCTGTGGCAGATATGTGCCAAAGGCGCAAATGTTACGGCAGGTTGATCGTTTCTGCGAGAATTGCATTATCGAGTGTGAAACTATTTCAAAACGAGTATCATTGTGGTCTAACTCATTAAGCCAAAATTCTAGGACAGCTTCAAACACTTTACCCTCATTGCTACCTGCTTCCAGTTTTGCCTCGGCTTCTCTTGTAAAATCCTTGAATTATGTGCGTTCCTTAGTGGCGCAGCAGCTTCCTAAATTATCATTTCAGCCATTAGGGAACTCTGGACCTTCTTCAACCTCTGGAAAACAAGCACTACCCTCTCTATCATCATTCTTGTCTAAATCTTTTACTGCTCATCTAAACTCTGAAATTGCTACCAGCGCAGATTCTCCTCAAAGAAAAGAAACTTCCTTACAATCTTTGATGAAAATCTCAGACCTTGATAAAGATAATGACAATAGTGACAAGTACATTAACTCTGACCTCATTTCATGGCGATTGTCTAGCCATAGAGAAAACCAATCAGCTTATTTGATGAGAGAAAGGTACCTCTCTTTTTGTTATTTGAGTTCATGGCTTTTCCTTTCAACAACATTTTGGAAGATTTACATACAGACCACTCAATTCCTATTAATTTACATATATAACACCTAAACTTCACTTTTAGTCTATATAGCACCTTACCCATGCATGGAAAGGTGCATTTCAGTTTTTTAAAGTTTAAATGGTAGGATGTTTGGTGTGATAGATTTGGTTCGTATAATGAATGTGAAAGGAAAGTTTATGTATTAGATTTGTAAATACATAAGAATTGGGTGGCACACATGTAAATGCCTTTAATATTTCTGTATTTCGTAAGATTGCTTGGAATTTACTTTGCCAATGGTGGCAGTCCCTTGAAGACTATTGGTCTCCATAGACNTTATGTAAATACATAAGAATTGGGTGGCACGCATGTAAATGCCTTTAATATTTATGAATTTCGTAAGATTGCTTGGAATTTACTTTGCCAATGGTGGCAGTCCCTTGAAGACTATTGGTCTCCATAGACATGGTTTTATTGAAGTTGGTGCTGCAGCTCTTCTTATCGACAACAAGGAGGCGAAATTAAATGAGATGTCGTCAAAATATCCTATTTCTCAGAATATGCCTGATGTCGGCCAACTTTTGAGGCCTCTGTCGCCTTTGTCGGCCACAGAAGGTACGAATTTTGGTTTTGTTGAGAGCCATCTTAAAGCAATAGCTGCCTCTAAGCGTATGAAAGGCGGACCTCATCAAGTCTGGTATGATTTTCCATCGTAAATAAAGTTATTACTTTTTGGTATTTTGATTTTGTTGTTATTTTCATTGATACGGTAAGTTATGAAGATTTAGTAGCTTTGAATCTTATATATTTTTTTGGATACATCATAACTTCACTCACTTGACTTGCTTATAAGTTCTCTTTCTGGGAATTGCATAATTACCCCCAATAAAGGGTGATGTAAGAATATTTTTGTGGGATAAATGAAGTCTGGAAAAAGTTGTGGATCATTGAAATTGAAAAAAATTTAGAATGAATGAGCATATATTGCAGAATTTGCTTATGTGGATGTGAATTTTCTTGTCCAGGGAAAAGGTATCGACGAGCACGTTCCATCCACGACCACACCCACTTTTTCAGTACAAGCATTACCGGTATGGAATGTAATTGTGTAATATTTTAGAATAATAGCGTTATCATTTACTTAGATCTCAATGTAATAGCAATGATCTTTTTGGACAGGTTTTGCTATTTAACACTCTGTGTTAGACATTCTGGCCATTCAATATTGCAAAAATATGAATAATATCTTCTTCTTTTTTTGTTTCATAGAAGTCAAACTAGCTGTTAGTTCTTGAAATATCTTTGGCAATTTTTGGATAATGCATTTGGTTTCATTAATAGGCAAGAGTGACTTCACAAAGAGGAACTATGCTTTAGCCAAAACGGAATATTGATAAATTTTTAAAATATGTTGGACTATGTTGCATTATTTTTTAATCGATATGGCATTTTAGTTGCATGAAAGGGTTCATGTATTTCATGGAGTCAATTTTGATAAATGTTTACAATGTTAATTTACATACTTAGCCCAATTCTTTTGTATTTTCATATCTCACACCTAAACTTTCATATTTACCTACAATAGCACTTTGGTGCTTTAAATATATATGCATGAAAAGATATATTTCACTTTTAAAAGGCGGTAACAGTGCTATTTTTTATGTAATATTAAAGATTTGACAGCTATGTTTCTAAATATGAAATTTAGATGTGATATATGTAAATGCATAAGAATTGTGTGCTATTTATGCAAGTCTTTTATCTGTCAGCCATAAATTATGATTACAATTTCAACTTCACAATTATTGCCAATCTTATGTATTTTCCTCATTCTATGTTATTGAATTAGGCAATTACAATACATATTTCCTAGACATTATTACTTTTTTCTTTTAAACCTCTCTCTCTCTCTCTCTCTCTCTCTCTCTCTTTCTTTCTCTCTTTCTCTCTCTCTTAATTGGCCGGTAGTATTTCTAAGGGATAATTGGATTCCCTAACGATTATATTTTATGTATCAGTGAGCAGCAGCCTCTGCGGTTAAATCCTGCTGAAATTAGTGAAGTCATTGCTGAAGCTTGCTCAGAAACCTCTTTGACGCCTGGTAATCTGACTATGTCGTCTCCTCTGGCTAAGCATAATGCACGGCCTGTTGCAGAAGTTGCCATTAGTGTCCTCTTAAAACTTGTTATTGACATGTATGTTTCCTAAACCTAATCATGCATCATCTCATAATATCTCCTATGCTTCTTGCTAATTTGTTTTTAGGACAGCAATGGTGTTATATTTGGTTTGACATGAAAGTTTTGGGTGGTATAAATATAAAAAAACAAAGTTTAGGTGTTAGATTTGTGAATACATAAGAATTGGGTGGTATGTATGTAAGTGCAACTATTCTTATTGTTTTATTCGTTTAATGCTGTATTTGCTGAGCTCCATCTCTAACTTAATATCACTCAATGTGAGATTAACGAGGTTCACTAATTTCTTATTGCAGAATGTGCTTTAAGAAGTGTTTTTAAGTAGCTGCTGTTTCTTTTGTTATAAATTAGAAGAAGTTCTCATTTTTATAATTTTTTTAGGATATGGGAATGGTTTTTGGTTGAATTAAAATTTTCAGAAGTTTTTCTGGTGCCTTATGTTAGATTTTATCGCAATATTTTTATCATTCTGTTTGTGGCTCAGATCTTCTCCTTTGTTTTTTTTTTGCAGTTCAAGGGATAAGTGTTGCTTTTATTTTGTAGGTATGTGATGGATTGTGCATCTGCTGCTCCTTTCACTCTTTTATTGCTAGAGGTGCTTCATTTTCTTAAAAAAAATTTGATTCATTTACTTTATTAAAATCATCTAGTCAAATGCCTCATTTTCCACTTTATTGTCTCAGGATATGCTTACTTCTCAAACTGTGACGTCCAGGATCCGGGTTTTCGATTTACTTCTAAATCTTGGTGTTCATGCACATTTGTTGGAGCCTGTACTGGATGACACCCCACCAATTGTGGAAGAAGAGGTTTCGGAAGAACCATGCTTAAGCAATGAAGACCAAGGAGCAGTGGGAATCAGTGCTGATGTTACCATACATCAAAAAATGGTTTCAGCTGTTGAAAAATTCGAGCAATGGCTTTTAGCCATTCTGTTTGAGGTTCTTCAGCTACTCGTACTGGTATTTAACCTCGTTACTATTAATCTAACAATTTACTTGGAAGTTGTTCTCCATGAAACTGGTTATCTGCACATCAAGGAAATTATTTTCTCAATATAATTTTCTAAAGCCAAGTGCAGGCAATTATGAGGATGGTACACTGTTTTTTTAATGCTATATTTCATTTTTTTGTTTATCCGAGGAGATAACTTTTGATCTGTGCAACTTGATTTGTTTCTCACATGATTACATTTCATATTATTATAGTTTATGAGAAAAGTGTCAAAAGGGTCCCGGTCTCTGACTTTTGTCGGGGGCCATTTTAGTCCCGGAATCCATAAAATTGTAGATTTAGGGTCTGTTTGGGGCAGCTGCAGCTTATCCAGCTTCTGCTGATAAGCAGCTTATCCTGATAATTTGCTGATGACCAGCTGATCCGGATAAGTTGTCTGGTTATTTGGTTAATGCATCTGGAAAACAGCTGATTGTGAAAAATTGACCCTTTTGCCCCTTGTCTGAATAAGCAATTTAGTTGTTTGGTTGGTGCGTTTTGTAAACAGCTTATTCGTAAATTTTTTGAGTTGAATGAATAATCTGTGTAGCAGAATGTTATTGCCTCATGCTTAAGTACAACTAATCTCGCTTTCTTAATTATGCTAAGAGAAATAAATTCAGTAAATTGAAGACCATAAAGGCCTGCATATTCCATTTCTAACACATCAATGATTGATGCACGACTCGTTGTTAAGCCATATGCATAGTAAATGATTGACTTTTTGTAATTGAAAAAAATAAAAGTATCATAACTCAATTCAAGTGTTAGACAACACACATG
>JXCR01002255.1:139966-159471 GCA_002079205.1 Phalaenopsis hybrid cultivar
AAATAGGGGAAAGAAGGGACGACGCGATTGTTTTGTTACCTGTGGAGGAGCGACGGAGGCGAGATCGAGCAACACTTGCGATATACCCGTGGAGGAGCGAAGGAAGGGCGGCTGCGGGGTTGAGGGTAGCCGAAGAGAAATTTGGAGCCGAAACGCGGATCGCAGGGATATACCCGCGATCCGCGTGTAACATAAATAAAAAACGTTGTTCTCAAAAACGCAGGGAAGACGTGATTTTCAAACGCTACGGCGGCGTTTTCAAAAACGCCGCCGCACNTACTTTAGTCTTTAGTTTGTTCTTGTGGAGTCATTTTCCACTTGAATCTGTCGAGATAAAACAGAATCGAGATCGAGTAGATTTCTTGATGAATAGGAGATGGTTAATGTCTCCATTATTTCAACAATAATTTCCTTAATTTTTTTGTATTACAGTTTGCAAGATTGTCACACATTTCTAGTTTTGCGGCAATCCCATATTTTCCTATGCAAAATGGCTTTATAAGTTAATGCTTCAAATTGCAGATAGAAGAAAAGGAGGAAATTGTCTGGGCATCTGCTTTGAGCTGTTTATTTTACTTTGTCTGTGACAGAGGAAATATATTGAGAAGCCGGTTGGATGGCCTTGATATACGGGTAAGATTTTTTCTACATTCTTTTTACTCAATTTTAATTCATGCATAAATCTGATAATTTTAATGTGAACTTTTTGCCGTTGGTTCAATGTATGTAATTCGTGTTTAATGAATATTCTTACGGCTGATCTTGTTTCTGATGGTTGTTTTCAGATGCTTCTGACCTGAAACTTTTTTTTTTNTCTGAATTTTAATTCATGCATTAATCTGATATTATTAATATAAACTTTTTGCAGTTGGTTCAATGTATGTAATTCATGTTTAGTGAATATTCTTACGGCTGATCTTGTTCTGATGGTTGTTTTCAGATGCTTCTGACCTGAAACTTTTTTTTTCTGGTTATTTTTCAAAATATAATATGNTTTCTTTTTACTCAATTTTAATTCATGCATTAGTCTGATGTTATTAATATAAACTTTTTGCAGTTGTTTCAATGTATGTAATTCATGTTTAGTGAATATTCTTACGGCTGATCTTGTTTCTGATGGTTGTTTTCAGATGCTTCTGACCTGAAACTTTTTTTTTCTGGTTATTTTTCAAAATATAATATGCATTTAATTTTAGGTTTAATGAAAATATTAAGATAGATGTGCAATAAAGCTAAGAAGGATGAGATATGATTATAGTAAAGGAAAGATGAGAGAAGCCTTTATTAAAAATAGATAATGAAAAATGATTTTGTTCGTTAATACATATATAATTAATGAAGAAGATACCCTATAGGAATAGTAGATGAAATTAATGTGTAGAGACTCAAAAGGAAAATGGGTACATCAGAGATAACAATGATAGGATTTTATGGATTAAGTCACAAGATAGATTTATCATTTCTTGGATTATCATTTCTTGGAATGAATGGAAAAGAAAATTGGTGTACTCAACCCTAAAGCGTTCAGATAAGAAAAATANGTAGTAAAGGAAAGATGAGAGAAGTCTTTATTGAAAATAGATAATGAAAAATAATTTTGTTCGTTTATACATATATAATTAATGAAGAAGATACCCTATAGGAATAGTAGATGAAATTAATGTGTAGAGACTCAAAAGNTTCTGGCTATTTTTCAAAATATAATATGCATTTAATTTTAAGTTTAATGAGAATATTAAGGTAGATGTGCAATAAAGCTAAGAAGGATGAGATATGATTATAGTAAAGGAAAGATGAGAGAAGCCTTTATTAAAAATAGATAATTTGTTCGTTTATACATATATAATGAATGAAGAAGATACCCTATAGGAATAGTAGATAAAATTAATGTGTAGAGACTCAAAAGGAAAATGGGTACATCAGAGATAACAGTGATAGGATTTTATGGATCAAGTCACAAGATAGATTTATCATTTCTTGGAATGAATGGAAAAGAAAATTGATGTACTCAACCTTAAAGCGTTCAGATAAGAAAAATAAAGCCAAAATAAAAAAAAATAGAAAGAGAATAAGGAATCAAGGAGGATGGTTATACTAGAAATTCAAGGTCTCATTGGGAGAGTCAATGAAGCTTGGAATTTGTTGCGGTGAAGGTAACATGTCTTTATTGTTCGTCTGTTTAGTTGTCTATAGGTTTTAATGTTTCATGAGAAGCCCTTATATTTTTAGGCTGGTTATTAAGAAGTGGACTAAACTAATCCAAAGTAAACACCTTAATTGAAACAAAAGATAAAGATTAAGACTAGAAAATCCATAAAGGCTTATGCAATGCCGTGTTTTTGCTTTTTTCTTCCGGCTACTAACAAATTACTAGTTTTCTATGCTTGTTATCATCTGCTGATCATATCATGAAATTGATCATCCTTGTATCCTCTTTTCGAATGCTTTTTATTTTTAATGATTTTTTCCTTTTTTTTTCCTTTCACTTAAACTGTTTTGGTTTTGCAACAATTTGTTTTCATGGCATTAGTATCTTCTGGGATTTTCTTGCATAGATCCACTTAATCTTGAGCCATTTTGCATCAAGTAGACATATATAATTCAGAAGCTTTTTATTTCGTTTAAATCACTAATGAGGAAAATTTCCGTAACCAAGATGAACTTTTCACGTAAATCAACGTTAAAATTTTTTATTCACTCCGATGGCTACAGCAAGTTATTTGTATGTTTTCTAATCTATGATTATGCATGCAATTCTCTTATAGTCTTGCTATCCTCTTTTTTTTCACTGCTACTTTTTGGTACCGCAGGTTATTAAGATCCTTCTTGAAATTAGCAGAGAGCATTCATGGGCAGAAATAGTTCACAAAAAGCTTATTTGTATGTTGACAAATATGTTATACCGGACTCTGGATGGATCTCAAGAAGCTTTAGTAGATAATCACACGTTACTTGTAGAACAGTTTGCTTTACTTGGAGGGATTGACTTCATCTGCCTGGAGGTTTGTTTTCAACCTGGATATCATTTATGTCTCGTGCAAAAATTATATTTAGCTGTTATTTTTTAGTTTCTTCTTTATATGCATTACTTATAATTTGGTTCATTGCTCAATTTAATTTCATTTTCAGTTAGAAAGCGAGTTTACTACGTAGTTTCTAGGAGAATTATTTTAACAGGAACACAAATTTATTAAGAATTGATAATGTTGGGATAAAATTGATCATGAGCTCCATTAGAAGGGTATTGCACCTTGAATATTCTAATTTATAAATCTTATCCCCAAATTATTGGTGCAAGACTAATAGAAAACGCTTCTTCAATTTTCTCTTTTTTACTGAAAGTATTTCTATCATCAGGTCATGTCTGAGGAAAAATTTATGTGTAGTTATGGTATAGGAGTCCTTTAAATAATTTTAAACAGCCAAATGTTTCTTGATTTGGTTTGGGTAACTATTATTCCATAACTTTTTCATTGTAATTTCTTGATGAACTATTTGATTAGTTGATAGTTTATATTATCATTTCATATATTATTTTGAGTAATTACTTTAAATATTTGCATCAATTGTATTTTACTTATTTAGTTCCAATTTGCAGTATTCACAGGCCAGATCGAAGGAAGAAAAGAGGAATCTCTTTTTGGTCCTTTTTGATTATGCACTGAACCAGATAAATGAGGCACGCTTAATTTCTGGAACTTCTGCTTATGCTTTTGATGAGGTTCAGCCGGTTTCTTCCATGCTTAATCTTGCCAATGCTCCTGAAGCCTTTTACATTGCCGTTAAATATGGCGTGGAAGGTATTGGACAGATTTTAAAGAAATCCATTTTTGGGGCTTTGTCTAAATCACCAAATCATGAGCATCTTGATCTGGTACACATCCGTTGTGTTATTTATTTATTTATTTTATGAATTATTTTTTATACATATATATTCTTAAATAAGTCACACTCTTTGACGAACATGTCTGTTTGTGAGAATGTGTATATTCATATTTATATATGAACCTTTACTGGTAGTGTGCAGGTCTACACGTTTAAATATGGATTTGTGGTTTGAGTTACAACTCTGTAAAATACAACAATAAGATAGTGAGTTTCTATTCAATTAAAGGTAAGATAGTAATAGATTTAAGTGGTTTGGATATATACAATAAATGATAGAAAATTACAACAAGAACACATGTTGTCAAATTAGTGTCGAGGGAATTAGTAGAAAAAAATGATCGGTTTGGTAAAACAACTTATTTGACACACATAAAGGTCAGATGGGAAATGAAGATTTATAGAGTTGACTCTAGATAGTTGGAATAAGGCTAATGGTAATAATAATGTTGATGATTTCTGAGAATCTTATAGAAGATTATAGATTTAACATTCATTATTAATGCAATCCTACTACGGATCCAAACTCTGGGGAAACTCAAAATTTTTTTGAGTGTTATTCAATACGCTTATCATATATTTTATTAAGAACTCGTTATACTTTTGAAATACGCCTTTCTTAATGTGTATTCATCAGATCCCTTATGATGGTTTTTTTTTTTATTTTCTTTCAATATCAACGGTGACTCTATGAAGATCATTTCTTAATTTCCTATATGTTTCTATTAATTGCATTATTACAAAAAAAACACTTTCATTGTAGATCTTCAGGCTTAAATCCAAATGAATTTTCAGATATTGACCTGATTTTTGTAAGTCTATTTCATTACTTCCTCATACTTCAAAATCATGATTTCCCTAATTTCTATAGATGCAAATGTTTCTTTCTTAAATATCGGTACGAAATTTCTTTATCCATTTATTTGACATTCTTTATAATTGTCAACATGCACTCGTTAGATTTGTCAACCTAACCGTTCCAATATATTCCATATCTCTATGGGGTTGCATCGTACTTTTAACAGAACTTAAATGGGTTAGATAAATAAAAAAAACCATCATAAATAGTCAAACACCATAAATAGGTTAAATAAATCCGTCATTAAGTTAAATCCAATTTTTGCTGGTTCGTTAGTTAAATCCGAATTTATTAAATCCGCTTGTTAGTTGGATTTAATGGATTTTGCGCAGGGAAAAAATTTTTCACATAGTTATGCCAACCATTTCAAATTGATTTAACCTTAATCGAGCCAAACACAATTTCATATTTAATAATATTTAGATTTGATAAATCCTGATTTACGGGATTTATTAAATATTAAACTTAATATCCTACTTGCACCCAAACATCCCCTATAAGTTTCAGGTGGGGTCTAATATGGACTTTAACCTTTACTTTTATTCATCTCCATATGAGTCAGCTTGAGTTCACTTGTTTGATTATTCTGGCGATGCTTTATAAGTTTATTCACTATGTTATTTTCTAAGAAGTTTTTATTTTTAAAATTTTAATTTGATTGTTTTGCAGTATAATTTATTTATTGTTGTCTTAGTTTTTAACTAAGACATTGTTATATTCACTTCTAATTCGTTTAAGTTGATCAATGCCTTTTGATCTTCTATCTTTTATTTTTAATTATTTTATCTATCACTTTTTTTGTTGTAATTTTACCCAACCATCATATAAATCATCAAATGCTATACACTTATATTTCCTTAGTACACTTTTTGTAGGAATTCACCTTCCCTTTCCTAAAAAATTTGAACTTCCCAGTAACTATTGGATGTCTCATTTTTTTCCTGCTCTTTATGTCACATACCTTTTTTTATGGATACTTTTGTAATTTATGATTTTTCTTTCAGATTACTGAAAAAATCATCACGGAACTTGATGCTACCATGAGCGCATTTACTCATCTTGACAATGAGTTCGATCATATGCTAGAATTGACAAGATCTTACCTGTCAAGTTCTGCTTTAGACGATCTTGGAGAAACGGAGATCGGCTTGAGAACTAAGCTTTCTTGGGCTACATTACACTCTCTTCTACATTCAGAAAGGGCCGCATATCGTCATCATGGATATATATGGCTGATTGAATTGTTGATCTTAGAAATCAGCAAAGTAAAAGGAAGGAGCATATGGGCTAATATTGAAAATTTTAAGCAGCATTTTAGAGTTGCTGGAGGCCAGGATATAATAACATCTTCAGCTGTTCCATTGTCTATAATTATCATGTGCGGCCTTCTGAAATCAAAACATAATTTCATTCGAAGGGGTTTTCTTTTCGTCTTGGAAAGGTTTTTAATGCGATGCAAATTGCTTTTGGATGAAGATGAGTTGCAGGCCGTAAATTTTGAGGATAAAATCGTCAATCACAATCAAATCTTGATTCGCAAAGCAAATGCTGTTATAGATGTAATGAGTTGTGCTTTATCGCTAGCACTGGTAGTTTTAGTAAATGAGACTGACCGTCTCAATATCTTGAAGGTATGAAAAACGAGATTTTGGTATTAATTCTTTAATTTATTATATTTCAACTGTAGCCGTGTTTTTTTTGTTAATTTAACCATATCGCATTATTTAGTATGAAGCATGAAGGAAATGTATTTTCAATATAACAAAATATATAGGTAGCATTTTTCTCAAAAAAAAAAAAAAAACTCTTTTAACATTTATTATTCCATACGCGATTCATTGATTTGTTTTTTTCCTTATTGCATGCTTAATTGGCTTGAATTATTAATTCTATATTTCTTGTTCAGTAGCACAATTTGACGGTTTATCTGGACTCTTCTAACAGATGTGTGATATCCTTTTTTCTCAATTATGTCTGAGACTACCTGCCGCAAATGAAACAACTGGGCACAACAATTGCCTCGAAAATCCTGTTACTCGTCAAACTCAAAAAGGCAACTCAGACTTATCCCCAAGTTCGTCCAAACCACAAAAAATTCACATCGACAAGTCTTTGAGTCAAGGTTTAACAATTAGTCATGAGACCGTGTCGATGGCCGCACTTGTTTTGCGCGGACATGCCATTGTTCCCATGCAGCTGGTCGCCCAAGTTCCTGCATCACTGTTCTACTGGCCATTAATACAACTTGCCGGAGCGGCGACTGACGACATTGCACTCGGTGTTGCTGTTGGCAGCGAGGGCAGAGCGAATGTTCCGGGTGCTACATCGGACATCCGAGCTGCCCTACTCCTGCTTTTGATTGGTAAATGTTCCGCTGATTCTGCAGCATTTCGGGAAGTTGAAGGCGAAGAGTTCTTCAGGTGATTTCTCTGTAATTGTTTGTATTTGATGAAGTGTCAAAATATTACGGGCTATTGCATATGGTTATTTTAATCCCAGAGTCTATAAAAATGTCAAATTAGTCAGCACTCTTTTAATTTGCGCTGAAATAGTTCTCAATAAGGATTAATTTAGCCCCCATTAAAACAGTTTGCAGAATAAATTAACACTTTTATAAACTTTGGGACTAAAATATCTTTTTGCCAAAAGTCGGGGGGGCCTTTTTGACATTTTTCTCATTTGCATTTTTTATTTTTTCTAGTACTAAAGCTGTATTGATTTTGATTTGTATGTAAATTGGTAGGGAACTACTGGACGATACAGATTCCAGAGTTGCATTTTGTTCAGCATCATTCCTTCTGAAGGTATGTCATAATTCTTTAGACAGTGAAGCAATAATAATTTACAACTCGGCACTTTATGTTTGATTTTTGCTTTACAGAGAATGATGACTGAAGAACCTGAAAATTACCAGCGCATGCTTCAGTCTCTCATAATCAAGGCGCAGCAAGTTAGTATTCCTTGAGCTTGTTGCATTTAATTCATGGGGGAATTATATACATGGCGCGCATTTCTTTTGTATTTACATATCTCACGCCTAAACTCTTATATTTACACACACAACGCTCAAATCTTTGATATCACATATAAAATAACATTATTATCACGTTTTAAAAGTGAAATATATTTTTTCATGCATAGATTTAAAATACTAAATATGAAAGTTTACATTCGAGATATGTAAATACATAAGATTTATGTGCTATTGTATGTAAATGCCCCTAAATTCATTTTTACACTTTTGGCATGGGATGCTTTAAATTATGAACATATTATGTTTGTTTCTACCATCCAGTGCAACAATGAAAAACTGTTGGAGAACCCTTACCTCCAAATGCGCGGCATTCTCCAGCTAGGGAATGAACCTGCAGGGTAGATCTGACTTTGTTACAGCGAAAAGCTTTGTTTAAGTAGCCAAAATTCAAGGCCGGCTTCCCGCTATTTATTTGACGACGAATGCCGTTGCCCGATTGTTTTTGAGGCAGTGTGTCTATTGAGTGTCACGGCGAACGGCAGAGTAGAGTTCATAACCGGTACAACTTCCTACTTAATTTTTCAAAAAGAGTGATTTTGATTGATATGAAAAGCACACACCCTTGCTATTTATTTTACGTGTAAGAACTAGAGTCATATAAGAGCTCATAATTTTATACGAGAATATGATGATTTTATTTCACATACTGTTACAAAAGCATATTATCAGCACAACTTTACGAAGCAATGCTCCCTAGTCACATCTCTGCCTAAAAATATCACGGGGCATTTAGATTCATACCCCCAAACTCTTAATACTTTATTCTTACATTTGTACAACACAAATTTTTTATACCACATTAAAAATATCACTATTTTAACTTTTAAGAATTAAGTGTCACAGTGATATGTATGTAAATCCTCTAATATCTTCTAAGTATAATATAAGAATGCTAGTTTTGGCTGAACCAAACCATATTGAAAGTGTCCAAATGCTATAGTTAGGAGCATCATTGCATTAACATCTGCATCGAGCCAAATATTTTCAGATCTGANTACATAGGAATTTAGTGTCTCAGTGATATGTATGTAAATCCTCTAATATCTTCAAAGTATGATATAATAAGGCTTGCTAGTTTTGGCTGAACCAAACCATATTGACAGTGTCCAAATGCTATAGTTAGGAGCATCATTGCATTAACATCTGCATCGAGCCAAATATTTTCAGATCTGGAGCAGTTCCATACTCGATTTTTCTTTATCCAATTCTTTTTATTTTTAATCTTTTTTGCAGGTATAATATAGATTTGTAAATTAGTATTTGGCTGGACAAATGCTGCGCAGCAGAAGTACAGCAATGTATAGTTGGACGTGTTAGTAATTTTATTCGTTGATTTGTTTGATTGTTTTCTCCCGCCAGTTGCAATCCGAAGAAAAGGATGATTTTTTTATGTGATATATTTATTTTTCAGGTATTAAATCATCATTTTGAGCAAGTTAAATTTAGTTATAATCTTTATATAGCCGTTATGAATCCCAATTCTTTTCATTTACAGGTTAGTCATAGTCTTCCGCACTGCCTCAGTNAGATTGTGTATTTCCTGTTTTTTTTTTTTTTTAATTTATTTATTTTTGTCTTTATTTATAATTTGGTGAACTATGAGCTTGGAATTTTTTTTTTGTTAATATTTATTGTTTATATCTGTAGAATTTCATGATTAATATTAGAATTTGTGTTTATTCTCTGACTGAAGGCTTTTTGTTACATACCTATATAGGCCATTTTTTTTTCCTAGCAGCGCTATATTACCTGTTATGTCATATGTGGCTTGATTAGAAAAAGGGTCATTTTCATATATATCAAATAATTCGCATGTATTTACATATCAACACATGAATATTCATATTTACATGCACGCCTCTCAAATGTTTAACTTCACTCGAAAATATCATGAGTAATGAAAGTGAAATACACCTTTTCATACATAGGTTTATGATGCACAATGTATTATAAGTGTAAATATTAAACTTTGGATGTAGATATGTAAATGTATAATAATTATGTGGTATGTATGTAAATTTCTCATAGAAAATATATAAAGAAAATGGGGAAATTTGTTGTAAATGTCTATGTGATAGATATGCAAATGCATGGGTAATTTGGGCGGCATGTAAATGTTCCTTTATTATTTATTCCGTGGGAGTGCTAATTGTATAATTGCTTTATATATAATTTGTTAAATATTGCAATTAAACTTTATAAATGGAAAGTAAAACAAATTAATTTTGTTGCTCGTTGGTGAAAGAGTTTGAAGTCTTATACTGGAAATAATTTTTTTAATTAGCATTTTATAAATATGATGGCTTTATAATTCGTTTGTTACAGCTTTTAACTTAGATGTATCTAATGAATTCCAATCTTTTCCATCTCTCTATTTTCATTGTATTAATTTTAACTTTGGTTGATTAATTTAAGAGTAAAGTGTCAAAATGGTTCTTGATATTTTAGTTCTAATAGCTTTTCATGAAGCTATTCAGCATCAATTTATAAAAAAATATGAGAATTATTAATAAATCTAATGTAAATGATCAGGGGGATTATTTTGACACCTCACTCATTAATTTAACTTGATAGTAGGTATTGGGAGTCCCATCTAAAATTCATAAAATTTGAATTAATTTTGACAAAAGATTTTACTAAATTAAATCATTGTAATAATTGGTATTTAAATTTTTAAATTTATTTTTTCATAACTTGACATAAATTTATAAAATTTATTGTCAGAAGATATTTGAATCAAAAGCAGAACTGAATCCTGAAATTAAAAAATTGTATAAATTAAAATTTAACAAAATACATTATAATTTAACAAGAGTTATATGAACCATGTAAAATTGCCACTGATATCATAAAGTATTCCCTAATTTGCATAAAACGATGCTCTCTGCTTATTAGAGAGATTATTTACAATTTACTAAAAGCCATGAAGTGGAGATCAACCTCCATCATCCTCAGCCTCCCACAATCCAATTGCTCGAACAACATAGGCTGCGCAAGAAATGATGGTGGCAGCGAAGACCGGCGGCACGAGAAAGTCAATGCTGGTGTGGCCAAAAAGCTTGGTCGGGATACATATGATTTCGCTAGGCGGCGCATCCAGTAGGAGTCGAACTGCTGCGCTGCCGCACTCGCCAGCGAATGGGGACGAGGTGATAGTCCACACGAAGGCAACCTCCGGTGCAACGGAGGCGGCCGCCACGGTTGCAGCGACGAGAAATGACCATGTGGCCGCATAGACTAGCAGGGGGTGACGGTGTAGGAGAGTTTTGCAGAGCTCAGTCATGAGGGAAAGGAAGAAGAAAGCCATGGCTTGGGTGGGTTACTTGGGATTTGGTTGACATTATATACAAGTATGTAGTTAGATTGGGATTTATTTAATATTAGAGAAATGGGATTGATTATTAAGTTAATCAGTGTTGATTTGGTGAGCAGTGGCACTATGGAAGGAAGATGATTAGGTGGTTCTGACGAAGGTCGTCCGCTTGGATGATGACGATCAACACTTCTAGTCAACCTTTCTTATGAGTGTATTTTAATTTCTATTTTTCATGGATAGTTTAGGTCAGTGTAATTTTGAGGAAATATATTATTTTATCGGGACACTTAAATACATGCGCACAATTTATGTATTTCAAATGAAGATAATGATTTTCTACAAGCACACTTGTGATATAGTGGTTAGGATGTAATTTGCAACTGTATTATCCAATATACATCCCCATGCATCCTCCTTAGCAATAAAGAGAGAATTAAAACAAGTAACAGAACATAACATAAAAATCATTATACTTCAAATAAATGCAGATTCTAACGAATGAAAGTGATTCCCTATACATAAATTGCTTTAATTCAACATAATCAAGTTTTTGCAAGTTTTTAACGACACAAATACAAATTGTATCATTTGCAGTTTTTAATAGTAGCAGCTCTAGTGACAGAAGTGTAACTTTGGGTAATCAAATTATTAAAAGGTGAAGGATTTAGATATCTCGGGTCTGTCGTTCAAAGCGATGGTAATATAGATGAGAATGTTAATAGTTGAATTCAAGTTAGTTGGTTGAAATGGAGGAATGCTTAGGGCCTTTTGTGTGATAGAAAAGAACGCTTAGACTACAATAACAACAACAACAAAACTTTAATCCTACTAAAAGGATGCTTAGACTGAAAGGAAAATTTTAAAAGAAGGTTGTGAGACCTGCAATGCTCTATGGCGTTGAATGCTGGCATTTAAAAGAGAAGCATGATACTGAGTTAAGTGTTGCCGAAATGAGAATGATTAGATGGATGAGTGACTTTACGCTTGAGACAACATGCGAAATGAATATATTCGTGATAGAGTTGGTGTAGCTCCTGTGACGGACAAAATTAGAGAAATTCGTCTTAGATGGTTTGGTCACATTAAGCGTCGACCATCTGATGATCCGATTAGGAAAGTAGATGTTTTAGATTCGACTTATGTTAAGAAAGGCGGAGGCAGATCAAGGAAGACTTGGGCTTAATGTGTAAAAATGATCTTAATTTATTAGAACTAAATCAAAATATGACACTAAATAAAACGCAATGGAGAAAAAGGATTCATGTAGCCGACCCCACTTAATGGGATTAAGGCTTTGTTGTTGTTGTTGCTGACCAAAAAAATGTATCATTTGCATCGAAGTATCACGCTACATTTCATCTGACCAATCATTTTGTTAAAAAAACAACCCCAAAAGGAACCTCTAAAATAATATAGAAAAAAGCTTAAATGTGGCTATCAATATAACCAAATATGAGTTGCTCTTTAGTTTAAAAGATATGTCCTGCATTATAACCAAACATGAGTTACAAGTGAAAATCAAACAGTTTAGCAGCCCAATACAGTATCAACTTATTTGTAAAAGCAGTCCACATCAATAAATATAAAAGTATTCACCAAAATTGCCAATAGTAACACCCAATCAAAAAAAGGCCACTACAAAATTGCCTTGGGAGTGTTTGATTTGCTGAAAAAAGAAATACAGTTAAAAAAAATAAACTGAAGCTAAAAATATAGTGTAATTGAAATTCATTTGATACTGTTTGTTTAGAGTTAAAATAAATGCAATAAATATATTTTTTGTTTGGTTTGAAGAAAGAATGAAATCAACGTAAAATATGCTCGGTGTTAGCGGTGGCAAACCGGTGGTTGCAACGGCTGCAGCGAGCAACTGGGGCCTACCACTGGGAGCGGCGATGGCAGACGGCTGACAATGCCGACTGCAAGCAGGAGTAGGCAGTCAGTGGCAACAACTAGTTCAGCTCAAAGAGTATTATCTAACATTCATAATACACCCGGTCTTGAACTGCATGATTACTTCTACATTTATCAAAATTTTAACACTGCATTCCATTGCCATCCAATCAAAATTCAAAATTTTAAAAACTCCTGCCTTTATTTACTTCACACCATTAATGCAAGGAAGCCAAACAGCCCCTTAGCATATTCAAAATAAATTTCCTTCTTAAACACGACTTAATAATTTGAATGATGACAATCAAAAAAATAAACAGCCACAAAGTGACTGATGTTCCTCTCTAAAACTTCAGCTAAGATTAAGTCAAGTACATGCAGCAAGCCAATGAGAAGGAAAGTCTAACACTAACCTAAGTTGAACTATAACCACCCACAGCTACTAAAATTTTGAAGATCTAAGTATTGATAATGTTTACATTTCCAGTAACAATAATAATTATTCCAAAAGTCATGTTGTCCATTGAAATGCGAACATTTTCCCCANTAAACTGATGCTAAAAAATGTAGTGTAATTGAAATTCATTTGATATTGTTTGTTTAGTGTTAAAATAAATGCAATAATTATATTTTTTGTTTGGTTTGAAGAAAGAATGAAATCAACGTAAAATACGCTCGTGTTAGCGGTGGCAAACCGGTGGTTGCAACGGCTGCAGCGAGCAACTGGGGCCTACCACTGGGAGCGGCGATGGCAGACGGCTGACAATGCCGACTGCAAGCAGGAGTAGGCAGTCAGTGGCAACAACTAGTTCAGCTCAAAGAGTATTACCTAACATTCATAATACACCCGGTCTTGAACTGCATGATTACTTCTAAATTTATCAAAATTTTAACACTGCATTCCATTGCCATCCAATCAAACGTCAAAATTTTAAAACTCCTGCATTTTATTTACTTCAGACCATTTATGCAAGGAAGCCAAACAGCCCCTTAGCATATTCAAAATAAATTTCCTTCCTAAACACGACTTAATAATTTGAATGATGACAATCATAAAAACAAAACAGCCACAAAGTGACTGATGTTCCTCTCTAAACCTTCAGCTAAGATTAAGTCAAGTACATGCAGCAAGCCAATGAGAAGGAAGGTCTAACACTAACATAAGTTGAACTATAACCACCCACAGCCACTAAAATTTTGAAGATCAAAGTATTGATAATGTTTTACATTTCCAGTAACAATAATAATTATTCCAAAAGTCATGTTGTCCATTGAAATGCAAACATTTTCCCCAAAATAAAGAGTTCAACCCGATGGGTTCCATTGATTGTTGGTAAGCAAGTTACTGATTGTCGGTAAGCAAGTTGAGATTTATTGTTTGGGTTTACCATTTGACATGTTGAGTAGTTCACAAACATCAATTCAAATTAGAAGTCTACAAATATTAGAATATTATAATTATATTTGTGCGCACATCTGAAAACATGTGCCATCATATATACACAAACATAATCAAGCTATATTAAGCCAAACATAATCGAAAATATACCAACATGCATGTTTTGTTCGCTCAGCAAATAAGTTTATAGAACAAGCAAAGCTCATTATTGAACCAAGCAAAGGCCAAGCATGAACATCAAGCTAGACTGACAGCCCTAATATCAAATGTCTGGCTTTATATGCCAAATAACTAAAGTGTCAAGGTACATAATCAAGCTATATTAAGCCAAACATAATCGAACATATACGAATATGCATGGTTTGATCGCTCAGCAAATGAGTTTATAGAACAAGCAAAGCTCATCATTGAACCAAGCAAAGGCCGTGCATGAACATCAAGCTAGACTGACAGCCCTAATATCACATGTCTGGCTTTATATGCCAAATGACTAAAGTGTCAAGGTAGTCACCTGACAACTTACATGGGGCCATTTTAGTCCCTGAATCTATAAAAAATATTAATTTAGTCCTAGACACTTTAATATAGACTTAAATAGTTTCAAAGAATAATAATTAGTTCAGCCCATATTAAAAGAATTTTGGGACTATTTTGACACTCTTATAGACCCTAGTGTCACGGACTAACTTTCGTCAAGTCACCCGTGCGGCTTTAGCGCTCTCTCTTAGCACTAAATCAGCCTAATCACTCACAACACTGGACTTAGCAGCCCCAAGCAATCTTAAGAAGAAGAATAGAGGGAAAGGAATAATTAGCAATTGAATACTAGAATGCTTTGATTCAATGCTTGGGTAATTACAAATGAGGGGAGGAGCTCCTATTTATAGCCTCCTCCATGCCTTTGGCCTTTCATCTAGCCAATGTGGGACTATACAATGTCCAAGAGAAGCTTCTAGATTACAATATAATATTCTATCTCTTAGACTATTCTAATGTACATAAATAACTCTAGAACATTCTAGGTTATTCTTAGATCCTCTTTAGAGCTTTTCCTTCTTGCTCTCCCCTGAACGTGGTGGAATCTTCTAGAGCCCCTTTGATGACTCCTCATATTCGGACCTTCTCTAGAATCTTCCATCCTCTGTTCGTCTCGATGATTTCTCGAATGTCGCGGAGCGTGACACTCTCCCACACTTAAATCCGCAATGCCCTCATTGCGGCTTCCCCTGCACCTTTGAAACTGCCTCTTTGATTTGCCCCCGTACTTGGCAAACTTTGGCTTCTCCTTGATGCAACACGTCTTCCTGGCTGGCGGCTTATCTCTTGCCTCCACCATGTTCCTTGGCATCCCAGCTCTTTGGGATTCTTCTCCTTCATTGTTATGAAGGATAGCCAAGTTGTCCCCCTTGTCCTGTGAAATGCCATCCCTGAACTGGATTGCCGATAGCGTTTTGGATCCTTGCTTGCTTAACCTTATTATCGGTATTGAGCAAGCTAGACTCCCTTCCGTGATGCATAGGCTATTGGCAAATGGCATTGGGAATGCTCTTGTTTGCTCCAAGAAGTTCATTCCCAGGACAACTTTGTAATCATCCAAAGGAATGACAGAGAAATCAATATTACCTGACCATGCCCCAATGCTGGTCTTGACTCCCTTAGCCACTCCGTCGATTGGCATCTCTGCTGAGTTGATGACTTTGATAGAGCCCCCTCCTTTAGTCATCTGCAACCCCAATCTCTTTGCTTCATTACTGGAGATGAAGTTGTGGGAAGCTCCCGTATCTACCATTGCCATGGTAGTCTTCCCTCCTATTGTCATCTCCACAAAGAGTAACCCCTTCCCTTGGGGTTTTGTTGGAGCTTGCACCGCATTCAGCTGTTGAAGAGATCCAACACGTGCCTCCATGTCATTTTCCCTGTCACTTTCTTCTTTATGGCTTGCAAGAAGAGAATTAAGGGCCTTCTTTTGAGGGCAATCCCTTGCCCAATGAGGTCCTTCACAAAGAAAGCAGCGGTTTTGATATTGCTTGTTTTTGGCTTTCCACTTATCCCGTGCCTTTGTTGGAGTTGATTCACGACGTTTCTCTTCCTTGTTTTTGCCCTTGTCATCCCCACCTTTGCTGTTGCCACTCTTCATATCCTCAGGCCTTCTAGGCTCCTTTGAATAATCGACCAAGCTTTCGGCAACCGCGATGGCAGTGGCAAGATCTTGCACTCCTCGCCTCCTAAGCTCGGTCTTTGCCCAATGTTGAAGCCCATCCATGAAGTTGAAGAGAGCATCCTTATCTGATATATCTGGGATTTCAAGAACTAGACTTGTGAACTCTTTGATGTAGCCCTGAATCAAACCTTCTTGCTTGAGCCTTCGTAGCCGGGCTCGAGCCTCATCTTCAGCATTCTCGGGATAAAACTGTTTCTTTAGCTCTCTCTTGAAGTCATTGAAAGTGGACATGGTGCACAAACCTTTCTCTACATCTCCTTTTCTTCTTCTCCACCAAAGCATAGCGATGTCTGCAAGATAAAGAGAAGCAAACTGAATTTTTGCATCTTCATCGGCAATCCCCATCGCTCCAAAGTATTGCTCTAGTCCCCATAGGAAGTTGTCTACTTCCTTCGCGTTGCGAGTACCTCCAAAACTCATAGGTTTTGGCACTTCGATCCTCCTGGCTTCGAAAGTGGGATGGCTTGTGGATGACGCGAGTGCCTTCTTGCACAACGAAATGTCTCCACGCACTTCCTCAAAGCTAGCACGTATGTCGCTCATCTCTTCCTTATAGGCACTTTGCACCTCTTGGAGCTTCCCCATAAAATCCTCCCGCAACTTAGCCACTTGGCCCATTAAGGTCTCCTCAAGTTGGAGCATCATACCTCTGATAGTTGAATGGATGGTGACGTCCTCCTCCTCGAGTCCATCAGCCCTTTGGCCAAGTTCCTCTACTTGGCCCTCCATGCCATTCATGGCCTCCTCCATCCGAGTAAGGCGCGAATCAAGGCTAAGCATGATCTCCTTAGACCTTCCATGTGGCTTGGGGGCAACGGGGTCCCTTTGCTCCTGGCGACCACGCCCTTGAGATGACTCCACATTAGTGGCCTCCGACTCCATCACGTGCTCCTTGACGTTTTTCGCCATTCCCTCGAACCAAAGCTCTGATACCAACTGTCACGGACTAACTTTCGTCAAGTCACCCGTGCGGCTTTAGCGCTCTCTCTTAGCACTAAATCAGCCTAATCACTCACAACACTGGACTTAGCAGCCCCAAGCACTCTTAAGAAGAAGAATAGAGAGAAAGGAATAATTAGCAATTGAATACTAGAATGCTTTGATTCAATGCTTGGGTAATTACAAATGAGGGGAGGAGCTCCTACTTATAGCCTCCTCCATGCCTTTGGCCTTTCATCTAGCCAATGTGGGACTATACAATGTCTAAGAGAAGCTTCTAGATTACATTATAATATTCTATCTCTTAGACTATTCTAATGTACATAAATAACTCTAGAACATTCTAGGTTATTCTTAGATCCTCTTTGGAGCTTTTCCTTCTTACTCTCTCCTGAATGTGGTGGAATCTTCTAGAGCCCCTTTGATGACTCCTCATATTCGGACCTTCTCTAGAATCTTCCATCCTCGGTTCGTCTTGATGATTTCTCGAATGTGGCGGAGCGTGACACTAGGGCTAAAATTGATCCCTAGAAAAAGTCTCCCTTATGGCATTTTTCTCTGCGCCAAGTGCAGCCTTTTCTTACATTGATAAACATAGAAATTAGCGCCAAAGAAGCCAACTTTACACTAATCAAAATATTTAATAATTTGCTTTTGCATTTAGAATCAAGTTAATCATTCTCAACCATTGCTACACAATTTAAATTATACCAACAATAAAACTAATTATAATAATATGCATCGGACTATAACCACCCCTACTAACAGGCAACAAGAATTTCACCTTGTGAGTTACGAGAAAGAGAATGTAATAATTTGGTTATTTCTGACAGTAATAGTCATTTATCAACATTCCAAAAACTGCAAGAAAATAAAATCCACCAAATATCATCTCACAAGAAAGCACTAGGCATAAATATCACCTAGCGGATACTCATCAAAGTTTGCATACAAATACATTGT
Source organism: Phalaenopsis hybrid cultivar (assembly GCA_002079205.1). Taxonomy (NCBI): domain Eukaryota; kingdom Viridiplantae; phylum Streptophyta; class Magnoliopsida; order Asparagales; family Orchidaceae; genus Phalaenopsis; species Phalaenopsis hybrid cultivar. The sequence continues at coordinate 158,476 of JXCR01002255.1, forward strand.
TCCCACAACAGTATAAGTAGTAAATATCGCATATTAAGTCAAATAACAAATCATCATGCTGAAACTAATGAGTTCTGAGGAGAAAATATGGTAATAGCTCGAGCTATCTGTAACAAGCCATAGTACCATTATATTAAACATTTAATTGATGAAAAAGACTGACCACAACAAAGATGTCTTTGCCGCAAAATCGAGTCAGTTTGCTCGCCCTTTGATGACTTCGAGATCCATCTCAGATGGATCCGTCGCCTGCAACTCCACCTGAATGCCATCGAGCTCTCTCTTGAAGCTCTCCTTCGAGCTCGCATAAAGCATCTTACTCCTCACCTTCGACGTGTCGGGAGACCTTCGCAAAATACGTATGAAGTGTAGAGTCGAAACCAAAAGATAGTTTTTTGATGAACAAGCATTATCCAATAGCATAATTGGAAGATTTGCATATTAAATTTCTATGTAATTACACATCTAACATCTAAACTTCACCTTTAACACATATGCCATATACCTATGCATGAAAAGGTGATTTGCCATTTTTTTAAAAGTAAAAGTAGTGGTATTTTGAAGTGATATGAAAGATTTGAGCTGTATAAATGTAAAAAGTAAATTAAGATAATAGACATGTAAATACATATGAATTGGGCGACATATAAAAAAATGACCCTAAATATTATGGAAGAAGAAAGAGCTTACCATGCTATGAAAAAGATCTTGCTTTTAGGGACATTCTCTTCAGTAAAAAAATCAAAATCGAAAATAGCGTAGCGACATTCATTTGCAGGGAGATGGGTGATGAAATCATCGTAATTCAAAGTAGGTTCACCGAGCTTTTCGACGATAATCTGCTTAAGTTTCTCATCAATCTTGTAAATTATGAAACGATGGGTTCTCTTTGCCTTCAATTCAAGGAACTTCAACTTGCAGTCATCATTCACCGCCATCCCTGATGCTGAATTGGCCTAATATTTCATCATGCAAAATATAAAAATGCAGCTCATT
>JXCR01002255.1:161570-192644 GCA_002079205.1 Phalaenopsis hybrid cultivar
TTTACAGAATACTAAAGCATTTAACCTCTCTGATCAAAATATTCTGAAAAATAAACCCACCTTATCAGGAATGGTTCAGGAATATTTCTTCTCAGAGTTTCTAACACGTGAAGTCTTCCCCTTAGCATGTTTGTGTCTTTGTTTATCCTTCTTCGACTTGAGTTGCCGACAATTATTAATTTTCACCATCTGTAGCATTGAACTCGCCGGCGGATCGTAAACATCCGTCGCCCATTTTACACGCAGATCTGATCTCAAATCTATCCCATGCCGTGCTCGACCTCCTTTCATGGCAGAGATAAAGTTGAAAGATGGCTACAGAGCAGGTTGAGTTGAACATAATGAAAACAAAATTCACATTTCATAACCAAAATTCTTCTATAATTAAACAAATTATTAGAACAAAAATAATCAGGTTTTTATTATGTATTATGTTACAATAATTTTGTAAGAAATCTAAAGTTTAAATTCCAACTTTAGATGTAAAGGACCGGGTTTTATTGGAAGTGCTTGAAAGACTCACTGCACGAATGTTGAATGAAACTGCATGAAGAACTCATAATATATATCTGCTATTTTGCATTACTTGAATTATTGAAGTAATTATTAATTTTTGCTAATGTTTAATTAAATTTTAAAAGTGTGATGTGAATTCCAGTTGATTTTTTTTAAAATTGTTTTGATTTTATGATGAATATCTCTGATTAACTTATTATTAATTTATCGTTCGACAGTGTTCGAATGCATGATGATCTATATATGCTAAAAAAAAAAAAAATCTCATTGGTATACAAGTTCATCAGTCAAGTTATATTTCTAGTCATATTTTTTTAGAATCCAAGTTAGTTTTTAAAATTAGAAATTCAGAGGACACAAATTTGGTGATCGGAAACTTCGTGTTTATACTGGAAGAAAAAGAACCAAATCCTACCACTCAACCATTTGTACATGAAGAACCAAACTCTGTCACCGAAACTGCCCAATTATCTCTACTTCATCTCAACTTGACACTAGTGATCGGGAACTTCGTGTCTATACTAGAAGAAAAAGAACCACTGAGCATATAAAGGACACCATGCATTATTGGAACTGTCAAAAACATGAACCATGCCCTCCCACATCTGATAATCATAATGGTATAGATTCCTTATCTCATGATCGAAGCCGCATTGATTATCCAATTGAAAGGTATATAACTTACGAAAAGTTATTACCATCTTACATGATTTTTGTGACAAATCGAGATAATGTGCAAGTTTTCAACTCTATAGAAGAGACTCTAAATGTTCTAGCATAGAAACAAACACATGAAGAAATTTGGGCTATAGAAAATAATAACACGTGACACTTACAGAGTTGCCTCATGAAAAAATTCTTGTACGTTGAAAGTGGATATTTACGGTTAAATACAAAGGAAAAGAAAGTGCACAGAGATTCAAAGTCAGATTGATAGCCAATAGCTTTACACAGTCATATGAGATTGAATATCAGGAAAACTTTGCCCCCTTTGCGAAGTTCAACATTGTTTGAGTTCTATTCTCTTTTGCAATAAATCGAGATTGGCCTTTATATCAATTGAGCGTCAAAAGTGTCTTCTTGAATAGGGACCTTAATGAAGAAATCTGCATAACTATGCCTCCAAGTTTGAAAAAAAGGTGAAAGAACAAGTTGGTTTGCAATTTGCACAAGTCCTTATACGGCTTTAAGCAATCTATTTGTACTTGGTTTGACAAGTTTGTTGAGATTGTGATTACCAAAAGATATCATAGTGTCAAGCTGATCATAAAATATTTGTTAAATTCAATACTAGAGGTAAAATTGATATCCTCATAGGATATGTAGATATTATCTTAACAAGTAATAATTTGAAGAAAACTGTCAGACTAAAAATGATACTTGTGAAAGAATTTCAGATCAAGGACATTAGGAATCTTCGATATTCTAGAAATGGACGTGGGTCAGTCTAAAAAGGGAATTGCTATATCACAAAGAAAATAGATCTCAGACAAGTTAAGTTAAACTGACGTACTTAGGTGCAAACTTGCTGACACATCTATGAACTCTAACGAAAGATTGAACATAAGTGAAGAAAGTAGTCCGATTGAAAAAAGAAGATATCAAAGACTAGGGCAAACTACTTTATTTATCACACACAATACTTGATATTGCATGCTCAGGCAATGTAGTAAGTCAGTATGTAAATAATCCAAATGATGCTCATTTGGAAGCAGTGAAAAGAATCCTAAAATATTTGTAGATGACCCCTGTACATGATTTGTTCTTCAACAGGTTTAAAAACCGTAATACTGAGATATAAACATATGCTAGTTGGGTAGGAGAGATAATTGATAGGAAATCTGCTATTTGATATTGTTCATATGTTTGGGTCAATCTCTTCACATTGAAAAGTAAAAAAGCAAACTTTTGTCTCTCGAAGTAGTGTTGAATCAAATATCAAGCTCTTGCACTGAGAATATGTTAGAAAATATGGATTCAAAGGTTATTAAGGGAACAAAAGTTGAGATGAAAGCACTATTAAGATGTTCAGTGATAGCCAAACAACTAATAGTATAACCAAAAATCTTGTGTAGCATTACTGAACAAAACACTGACTGATACTTCATATCAAAAAAGGTAAGCAATGAAATTGTTAAACTCAACTATGTTCTACACGACTTCAGACAGTTGATGTTCTCACCAAAGCACTATCAAGAGTCAATCATGATGAGTTGAAACCCAAGCTTGGTTTGTACAATATATACATAGCACCTTGACGGGGAATATTGGAAAGTGTCAATCCGCATTAGTAAGGAATTTATTTCCTTTTTTCAAAATATATTTCACTAATTGTGTTTTCGTTTATTAGATATTTCCTTTTTCTTTTTCTTATTTTGGAGGGATTTTCATTTGGGGTCCTTTCATTATTATATGTATGTAGTATAGGGTAATGCATAAAGTGAGCTCGAAAAAAAATTCTTTTAAGAAACACTACACACAATGACATTCTTATCATTCAATATCATGAACATGGAAGCAATGAGATGCACCATACTATTAGCACGTAACAATTAGTTACATTTTAGTCAACATTTTCATCAGCTAGAGAAACAGAATAAAAATGTTAACACAATAAGCAATTAAGGGCAATGTTTAATAATTAGACAGATAAAACACTCCAAAAAAAAGTCTTCTATGAGATAATATATTCAGCTTAAAGTGTAAGAAAAAACTTTTCAAGATCAACATAATTACAACAACGTGAAGGTTCTATCTGCATACAACATGGAAAGAAAATTATAAAATCTTTAAGACAGATTTACTTACATACTGCTCAATTCCCATGAATTTACATGTCTAGCACTTAAAATTCAATTTTTACATACATACCACCTTATCGATGATTGAGAAGGTGTATTTTAATTTTTAAAAGTTAAAATGGTGGTATTTTTTAGGTGATATGAAAGATTTGAGTAGTATAAATGTTAAAAGCAAAATTTAGGTGTTAGATATAAATTGGTGGTACAATTCATTGGAAATACAATCTATGATGGCCAGAAAATTAATTGTAAGAATAAGCTACTACTATTCCAAAAAAAAAAAACTGCCATTAAACAAATAAAAAGTTAGGCCATTATCATAATAGAAAACAGCAAAACAGAACCAAAAAATCAGCCGCTTTACATAAAAGAAACATACANTCTCTTCGATTTGCCCCCATACTTGGCAATCTTTGGCTTCTTCTTGATGCAACACGTCTTCCTGGCTGGCGGCTTATCTCTTGCCTCCACCACGTTCCTTGGCATCCCAGCTCTTTGGGATTCTTCTCCCTCATTGTTATGAAGGATAGCCAAGTTGTCCCCCTTGTCCTGTGAAATGCCATCTTTGAACTGGATTGCCGATAGCATTTTGGATCCTTGCTTGCTTAACCTTATGATCGGTATTGAGCAAGCTAGACTCCCTTCCGTGATGCATAGGCTATTGGCAAATGGCATTGGGAATGCTCTTGTTTGCTCCAAGAAGTTCATTCCCAGGACAACTTTGTAATCATCCAAAGGAATGACAGAGAAATCAATATTACCTGACCATGCCCCAATGCTGGTCTTGACTCCCTTTGCCACTCCGTCGATTGGCATCTCTGCTGAGTTGATGACTTTGATAGAGCCCCCTCCTTTAGTCATCTGCAACCCCAATCTCTTTGCTTCATTACTGGAGATGAAGTTGTGGGAAGCTCCCGTATCTACCATTGCCATGGTAGTATTCCCTCCTATTGTCATCTCCACAAAGAGTAACCCCTTCCCTTAGGGTTTTGTTAGAGCTTGCACCGCATTCAGCTGTTGAAGAGATCCAACACGTGCCTCCATGTCATTTTCCCTGTCGCTTTCTTCTTTATGGCTTGCAAGAAGAGAATTAAGGGCCTTCTTTTGAGGGCAATCCCTTGCCCAATGAGGTCCTTCACAAAGAAAGCAGCGGTTTTGATATTGCTTGTTTTTGGCCTTCCACTTATCCCTTGCCTTTGTTGGAGTTGATTCACGACGTTTCTCTTCCTTGTTTTTGCCCTTGTCATCCCCACCTTTGCTGTTGCAACTCTTCTTATCCTCAGGCTTTCTAGGCTCCTTTGAATAATCGACCAAGCTTTCGGCAACCGCGATGGCAGTGGCAAGATCTTGCACTCCTCGCCTCCTAAGCTCGGTCTTTGCCCAATGTTGAAGCCCATCCATGAAGTTGAAGAGAGCATCCTTATCTGATATATCTGGGATTTCAAGAACTAAACTTGTGAACTCTTTGATGTAGTCTTGAATCAAACCTTCTTGCTTGAACCTTCGTAGTCGGGCTCGAGCCTCATCTTCAGCGTTCTCGGGATAAAACTGTTTCTTTAGCTCTCTCTTGAAGTCATTGAAAGTGGACATGGTGCACAAACCTCTCTCTACATCTCCTTTTCTTCTTCTCCACCAACGCATAGCGATGTCTGCAAGATAAAGAGAAGCAAACTGAATTTTTGCATCTTCATTGGCAATCCCCATCGCTCCAAAGTATTGCTCTAGTCCCCANATATCAAGCTCTTGCACTGAGAATATGTGAGAAAATATGGATTCAAAGGTTATTAAGGGAACAAAAATTGAGATGAAAGACACTATTAAGATGTTCAGTGATAGCCAAACAACTAATAGTATAACCAAAAATCTTGTGCAGCATTACTGAACAAAACACTGACTGATACTTCATATCAAAAAAGGTAAGCAATGAAATTGTTAAACTCAGCTATGTTCTACACGACTTCAGACAGTTGATGTTCTCACCAAAGCACTATCAAGAGTCAATCATGATGAGTTGAAACCCAAGCTTGGTTTGTACAATATATACATACCACCTTGAGGGGAAATATTGGAAAGTGTCAATCCGCATTAGTAAGGAATTTATTTCCTTTTTTCAGAATATATTTCACTAATTGTGTTTCATTTATTAGATATTTCCTTTTTCTTTTTCTTATTTTGGAGGGATTCCCATTTGGGGTCTTTTCATTATTATATGTATGTAGTATAGGGTAATGCAAAAAGTGAGCTCGAAAAAAAATTCTTTTAAGAAACACTACACACAATGACATTCTTATCATTCAATATCATGAACATGGAAGCAATGAGATGCACCATACTATTAGCACGTAACAATTAGTTACAATTTAGTCAACATTTTCATGAGCTAGAGAAACAAAATAAAAATGTTAACACCATAAGCAATTAATGGCAATGTTTAATAATTAGATAGATAAAACACTCCGAAAAAAAGTCTTCTATGAGATAATATATTCAGCTTAAAGTGTAAGAAAAAACTTTCAAGATCAACATAATTACAACAACGTGAAGGTTCTATCTGCATACAACATGGACAGAAAATTATAAAATCTTTAAGGAAGATTTACTTACATCCTGCTCAATTCCCATGAATTTACATGTCTAACACTTACAATTCAATTTTTACATACATACCACCTTATCGATGATTGAGAAGGTGTATTTTAATTTTTAAAAGTTAAAATGGTGGTATTTTTTAGGTGATATGAAAGATTTGAGTAGTATAAATGTTAAAAGCAAAATTTAGGTGTTAGATATGTAAATTGGTGGTACAATTCATTGGAAATACAATCTATGATGACCAGAAAATTAATTGTAAGAATAAGCTACTATTCCAAAAAAAACTGCCATTAAACAAATAAAAAGTGAGGCCATTATCATAATAGAAAACAGCAAAACTGAACCAAAAAATCAGCTGCTTTACATAAAAGAAACATACAGGGAGGGAGACTGAACGCTTATATGTTGGTGATGCTGCAGTCTCCTCGGTACAGAAGGAATGGTAAAACTCCAATTCAGAGGAAGGGAATGTCGCAGACTTACTCAAAAAGTTCTCCAAATTACCATCAAAAGTACCAGACGAACTCGGTTCCATATAAGCACTATTCTCCCCAGAATTAGCCTCACTATTCTCATCAGAAGCAGCATCAATGGCAGAGAAGTCTACATGGAAGTCTTGGAGATTGACGTCATTAGCAGGTGCTCCATCTACCTCATCTATGAAACTGGCTTCCTTGCTTTCAGAGCAGTAATTACTATCTTCATGAATCTCTATCTCAACAGTTTCTTTAAAATTCATACTGACAGATTGTTGATCTTCAGTGGTTGACTCTTTGCAGTTGGAACTAGACAGAATTGATTCGCAGTCAATGTCTTCACACATTGAATTAGTAGAACAGGAAGCTTCCATATTCCTGCATAAGATAAAAAGATGAGGTAACAGAAATTGTATCGGGAAAAAAGTAAAAAATTCATTATAAAGAAATGAGAAAAGAAAGATGCTTGATCAATAAAGAACAGATGGAAAAGAAAAAAAGGTTACAAATCTTTACCTAAAACAGCAAACTCCACCAAAAACTCACAGATAAAAAGAACAGGCCAAACAGTAAAGTTCAGAAACAAGCCCTCAACTTCAAAACCCGATCACGAAAAAGAACGAGCTCAGGAAAACCTAAAACAAGACTACCGCATACTCTCCGCCATTATCCACTCAAATCAGTGTGCCGTTTCCAGTTTTCGAGATTATTCCAACGATGAGTATGATTCACCGGATAAAGATTTGATCATCTTCGCTCATCGGATGCAAAATCCTCCGAATTTCTTCATCTGTTTTCTAGAGCCCGAATTTCTTCATCTGTTTGTTTCGATGCTAGAACATTTAGAGTCTCTTGTATAGAGTTGAAAACTTGCACCTTATTATGATTTGTCACAAAAATCCTAACAACTTTTCGTAAGTTATATTTCTTTCAATTGGATAAACAGTGCTGCTATGAGATAAAGAAATCTATACTATTCTGATTATTAGATGTGGGAGGGCATGGTTCAAGTTTTTGACAGTTCCAATCATGCATGGTGTCATATATATATATATATATATATATATATATATATATATATATATATATATATATATATATATATATNTGACCCTAAATATTATGGAAGAAGAAAGAGCTTACCATGCTATGAAAAAGATCTTGCTTTTAGGGACATTCTCTTCAGTAAAAAAATCGAAATCGAAAATAGCGTAGCGACATTCATTTGCAGGGAGATGGGTGATGAAATCATCGTAATTCAAAGTAGGTTCACCAAGCTTTTCGACGATAATCTGCTTAAGTTTCTCATCAATCTTGTAAATTATGAAACGATGGGTTCTCTTTGCCTTCAATTCAAGGAACTTCAACTTGCAGTCATCATTCACCGCCATCCCTGATGCTGAATTGGCCTAATATTTCATCATGCAAAATATAAAAATGCAGCTCATTCATAAAAGAAAATTTTAAAGTAAATAAAAAAAAACAGGATCTTTCAATAAAGTGCATTATAGATTCATGATGAAATAACAGCTAAATAAAAAGAGCATGCAATGAATTCTCGGGAAAAAGAAAAAAAAATACAGGTAATGGATTACAAGGACATCAATAACAAAATAGCACTCAAAATGTTGGTAACTTACATGCAACGGGTTCATCAAAGAACCCTGAAAATGTGAAAAAGAAACGATACATAGCCCTGAAAAAAACAGAATCCACTAAAAAAATTTTCAATACAACATAATTCTAAGCAATTCCGGATTTGCTACACAAACCCCGGATTCATTTCTCCAAGTCATCAAGATGAAAACAAAGAAAATATGAAAGGAACAAAAATCGCAGGGAATTTAAACAAAATTTAGTATAAATCCTCTCAGACAGAATTTTTGGGATTCCAATCCGACTGTTTTGAAAAATCTAATTTCAGAACCGTTATTGTTACTTCGTTACTCGTTCAATCTCAGCATTCAGATGATTTAGTAAATTAAAGAATTTCCCAACCCACAAACCTGAAATACTGAAACAAATAGCCATGCAATTTTCAGATTTTAATTCTTTCAAGATTAACCATCTGGATTTACAAGATTCACTAAATACAGCTTCTAACCTAAGAGAAAAATCATAAATAAGAAAAAAAAAATCCAAATGATAAATCCAACGAAGTGAGTTCCATCAAGACGTTGATTAGAGCTAAGCCGCAAGGGTATTGAGGCCGGATCCAGCGAAATCTCACGGCGGATCAAACAAGCATATGTAAATGAGAAGAAATTAAAAATAGATATTAATAACAAATGAGAACTTAAGCCATAAGAACTGCAAGCCCTAAAAGCTCCATAGTTAAAAAGAAGAAAAAGAGAGAGAAAGAGAGAGAGATACCATTTCGTAAAAGCTGATTCGGGGCAGCGAGGTGTNGAAGGGTATTGAGGCCGGATCCAGCGAAATCTCACGGCGGATCAAACAAGCATATGTAAATGACAAGAAACTAAACATAGATATTAATAACAAATGAGGACTTAAGCGATAAGAGCTGCAAGCCCTAAAAGCTCCATAGTAAAAGAGAAGAAAAAGAGAGAGAAAAAGAGAGAGATACCATTTCGTAAAAGCTGATTCGGGGCAGCGAGGTGTAGAGGAAGAGATAATCTAGGGTTTCTTTCTGGAGCTGGAGAATCGGGAAGTTGAGAGTTGAGAGGGGAGGCGGTGGCCCGTGAGTAGCGAAGGTCGGTACGGTGGTTCCGTAAATATTTCGTAAACTCCCGCCGCGGGCCCGACAAAGATTGTTATTCACCAATCAAAATATGCCACGTGGTGATTAGCGTGAACCAAACGCGAGATAATGAGTATGGGCTTGGGCCTGAACAGATTCAAGTTCGGCCCAATGTAACATGATATTTTTAATAACAAAAATATATTACATATGTTTCTCTTTTAAATTTTATAAATGTCATCAACATAATTTAATTATATATAAAAAATTAATTTGTCAAAAAGTTTCTTTGGCCATACTCCCTTGCTTTGGGACCTATAATACCTCCTCCTATTGGGATTTTTTTGAGATAGCTAGAAGAACTACACTCGTTTGATCATCTCAGGAAGTTTCCTGGATGGAACTCCGTCGAGTGCGGAGTACTAAGACCTAATAGTACTAGGAAATTCGAATCTTCCTTCGTCAACTAAAAAGTTCCGTAAAGTTTCTAATTGCATAAAAAGAGTCAAAATAGTGGATGCCGGGCGTCGAGGTGCTTCGAAAAAGCTAATATAGTGAGATTCTCCTACCACTCGGGGCTTGGGTGCTTTTCTGAGGGAACAAAGAGAAAGGGGCAAAAAAGTCTCTCTCTTGAAAATCAAGTAAATTGCAAAAATATTAATATCAAATTTAAGTATTAAATTTATAAATAGAAATTTAAATTTTTAAGACAGTGTGCTATAAATTAATAAGAAACATGTGCTATGCAAATCCCTCAGGAACAACTTTTTCCGGCATTTACATGACTAAAATCAAAATTTTATTATATAACACTATGCTTATATTTTAATTTGATTGAAATATTAAAGTATAATGATAGTTTTAATAGTTAAACATTAGATATGTAACTATTTTTCTAATTTATTCATGGTCAGAAATAAACCATAAAATATGTAATTCAATAATTTTAGAAATATAAGTGCTTTGAGACACAATTTTCTTTCCGGTCAATTTCCCCCTTAAAATATTACATACATTATACGTTTCTACGGACAACTAACCAAAATTCGAGCATGTATACATAGAAAACTGAATCAAATCCACAGACTGTTAAGTTCACAACAATCTCAGCATCACCAAATAAATAAAGAGGCATTTACATACATAGCACATAATTCTTATGGATTTACATATGTTAACATCTAAACTACAATATTTACACTCACAGCACTCAATTCTTTCATATCACATCAAAAATAACACTAATTATCACTATTTAATAGTTTAATCCATCTTTTCATATATAGTTAAGGTGCCAGGCATGTAAATCTGAATATTTAGGAATGAGATATGTAAATTCATAAGAAATGTGCACCACGCCTGTAAAATTTCCCATAAAAAAAATAAACCTTCTAACATAACTATTTAAATGAAATGGCTAAAATTAAAACACAATATTTTTTTACAGAATACTAAAGCATTTAACCTCNTATAACTTTTAAAAACTAATATGGATTCTAAAAAAATATGACCAGAAATATAACTTAACATATAAACTTGTATACCAATGAGATTATTTTTTTTTAGCATATATAGATCATCATGCATCCCAACACTCTCAAATGATAAATTAATAATCAATCAATCAGAGAAATTAAGCATAAAATCAAAACCATTTAAAAAAAAAATTTAACTGAAATTCACATCACACTTTTAAAATTTAATTAAACATTAGCAAAAATCAATAATTACTTCAATAATTCAAGTAATGCAAAATAGAATATATATATTAAGAGTTCTTCATGCAGTTTCATCAACATTCGTGCAGGGAGTTTCATTAAACTTTCAAGCACTTCCAATAAAACACGATCCATCACATCTAAAGTTGGAATTTAAACTTTAGATTTCTTACAAAATTATAGTAACATAATACATATTTTTAGGCATTGATTATTTCTATTCTAATAATTTGTTTAATTATAGAAGAATTTTGGTTATGAAATGTGAATTTTTTTTTTTAATTATGTTTAACTCAACCTGCTTTGTAGCCATTTTCCAAATTTATCTGTCATGAAAGGAGGCCGAGCACGGCATGAGATAGATTTGAGATCGGATGTGCGTGTAAAATGGGCGATGGATGTTTACGATCCGCCGACGAGTTCAATGCTACAGATGGTGAAAATTAATGATCGCCGGCAACTTAAGTCGAAGAAGAAGAATAAACAAAGACACAAGCATGCTAAGGGGAAGACTTCACGTGTTAGAAGCTCTGAGAAGAAATATTCCTGAACAATTCAAAATACGGTTGGTTTATTTTTCAGAATGATTTGAGCAGAGGTTAAATGCTTTAGTATTCTGTAAATCTTAAGTTCAATGATAAAATCACGTCTTTTGGATCATACTTCCTTGCTTTCAGAGCAGTAATTACTATCTTCATGAATCTCTATCTCAACAGTATCTTTAATATTCATACTGACAGATTGTTGATCTCTAGTGTTTGACTCTTTGCAGTTGGAAATAGGCAGAATTGATTCGCAGTCAATGTTTCACACATTGAATTAGTAGAACAGGAAGCTTCCATATTTTTGCATAAGAAAAAAAGACGAGGTAACAGAAATTGTATTGGCAAAAAAGTAAAAAATTCATGAATGTAGATTATAAAGAAATGAGAACAGAAAGATGCTTGATCAATAAAGAATAGATGGAAAAGAAAAAAGGTTACAAATTTTTACTTAAAACAGCGAACTCCACAAAAACTCACAGATAAAAAGAACAGGCCAAACAGTCAAGCTCAGAAACAAGCCCTTTACTTCAAAACCCTCCAATCCAAAATCGAATGTAGTTACGGAAACGAAACTCCGGACGACTATCAGATCGAATAAAACCAAGCCCACTCAAAAGGAAAAATCCGATCACGGAGAAGGACGAGCTCAGAAAAACCTAAAACTAGGCTACCGCCATACTCTCAGCCATCATTCACTCAAATCAGTGCCATACTTTCAGCCATTATCCACTCAAATCAGTGTGCCGTTTCCAATTTTCGAGATTATTCCCGAGATGCGTGCGATTCACCGGATAAAGATTTGATCATCTTCGATCATCGGACGCCGAATCTCCCAGCACCGAAGACATCGTCGGTTCTCCAGAAAGGAAATCATAAACTGATAATAACACGAGAAAGCTTCAGGGTTTTCAAATGGAACGGATTTGATAGAAATCGAGAGTCCAGGGACCGGACAGGAAAAACGCTGTTCGGTTACCGCAGTCAAGAGCGTTACTTTTCAAGGGAAATTCAATTCAAACCTTAGTTCTATAAACAGTTGTATTTCAATAAATAGGAGAAATTTCAGCTCTCACTTATTTTTATAATAAATAAATAACGAAAATAATTGTCCATTTAATCTTATTTTGTTAAATCAATATATATTCGTTGACTAAATCAATTTATTGTCTAATTCTCCAAATCATATTTGTAAATGGAGGTCCGAAAACATTTAATTTAGACTTGAAGGACTCTATTATGGCTCCAGTCACCCCTCGCCGAACTTGACCCGCCCAAGCCACCAATGGCGTTATTCTCCATCTCCTCGTTTCGAGATCTCTCTCTTCGACGTCCAAAGACCGCTTCTCTGCCGCTTCTTCTTTAGCAACCTAGAATGCCACTGCTCTGCCCTGCATGACTTTCCTTTGCCTAAATATTTTGATACTCCATATGTAATAAATATAATTCGGAGACATCTATAGCATACATGTAAAAAGCCCTTATTTTTATGAACGAGAGCTTACATACACCAACATAATTCCTTTGTATTTACATATTGATACCTAAAATTTAATTTTTATATTTATTACACTCAAATACTCCATTTCACATCAAAAACACCTCTATTGTTAAAATTTGAAAATAAAATTAAATTTGGCTTAGTCATTTCATAAGTTAAGTTGATCTCTACAAATATATTTAAATTTTATAATAAATTTGTTTGATTTGAAATAGAATTGTTTATATCAATTGAACCAGCATTTCAACGAATTAATAAATAAGCTAAAAATTAACTGAATGCCTAGTTGTTTTTTTAATTTTTTTTAATTTTTTTTAAGAATTGTGAGTCCAAAAAATAATGTGTGATTCAAACCAGCAACCTCACGTTAGGAGACTACGCACTCAACCACTATGTCACAGATAACCGCATTGAATGTCTAAATTTTCATGTAAAAATTTTAGCAAATAATTTTAAAAATTAAAAAAATGTAAACAATTGAGCAAACTTTAAATTAATCTATCACTTTTTTCAATTAAATAAGATGATTTGCAAATTTCATATATTTTTTTTTAAATCATATAATATAAATAAGTATTGATAAACTAATCTATTAAAATACAAATCTAAGAAAATATTTTTAAAAACACATGTTCAATAAGCAATGTAAAATTTAGAGATAATTTCATAAAGGCCACTCAAAACATTGATATTTATAAATGAACCTGTCCGGTGGTTTTCTTGAACTATCGAACCCATGTATTTACGTTTGTTTCGATAGAACAATTGAGAATTCAATAGGAATGAACTATAAGGGTTTAGCTGTATCATTACTTTTCATATTTGAGCGAGAATTTGAAAAATGGATGAAATAGGCGGTTTATTTGTAAATAGTAAGTGTCGGATGAGCCGTATGTAATTACCCCAAAAATTTTTGTTGGATATCTAATATCAGCAGAAGAAAGGCTACAGATTCGCCCGCCGGCAAGACGTGAAAATTTTATCAGCAGAGAAAATCAAACCGCTGCCGCTATTGGTCGCCGCCGGTGAAAGTTGACTCTTTTCTATCTACCTTCTTTAAAGCTCTTACTTTTCTGTCCATGGATATCAAAATTCACGGTAAAAAATATTCTTTTGATATGAATTTGAACAGCATGAACCGAAACCCAGCCGACAATCGAAGTCGTGATCTGTTCTTACNTTTTCTATCTACCTTCTTTAAAGCTCTTACTTTTCTGTCCGTAGATATCAAAATTCACGGTAAAAAAAGATTCTTTTGATATGAATTTGAACAGCATGAACCGAAACCCAGCCGACAATCGAAGTCGTGATCTGTTGTTACCCGCATTGTTTGCTATCTGTTTGATGAAATGCCTCTAAGAGTTTTTAGCTGACTGATTCATTTATCTACGTTTACTATGCTTGGATAGCTATTTTGCTTATTTGTTTTCGTTATAGAGATGTAAACAAGAGTTCATTTGCATCAAATATCTTGTGTTTGATTTGAGGCAGTTTTGTGGTAGGAAATGTAGAGCTTGCCCTTTCGATGGTAAATTTTTTAGTTTTTTTCAAAACTTGTATTTAAAAAGGGGGTATTTACATAGATACCACCCAATTCTTATGTATTTTCATATCCAAAACCTAAAGTTTGCTCTTTTATATTTATACCACGCAAATCTTTCACATCACATAAAAATTTTTGGGTTTTTACACACATAGAACTCAGTACATATCTATTTAGTTATATCAAACTCCAAACCTTTAATTTATATATTCAGCACCGCACCCAAATCATTTTATACAAAGGAGTTCACAGCTCCGTCAAAGACAGGAGTTATTATGTAAGGTGGCCGCACATGCGGACAACCAATGTTATTCGAGCAATGTACTATACAATTGTGTGCTTTTCTCTCATTGGTTGTTTGCATGTGCGGTTGTACTTTAAATTCTTAATATTATTTCTTGAATTTCCTTCGATAGGATAAAAATCATGAGATATAACACAGTTAAAATTATTCCAATTCACTGATATAGGTTACATGATTCTACCAACCCTTGAATTATCGGAAACAATATTACATAAGTGGTGGTTATCTACATGACTTCAGCTAGGGGAGTGATGACAACCTAACTACTATGAGAGAATTTGTGACATTCGTTCCTTCAATTTCTTCCACTCATTGATTCCTTCACATCTTCATCTATTTATATATCACATTTCTCTTCTTCCCCTTTTAATGCATTTGTAGAAGCTGGCTACTGGCAATGAGTAACAAACTGTTTTGGTGGCCGATCACTGGCAATCACGAGCCTCACCTTTTCTTGGCTCCTTGATGGAATGAAGGAGTTCATCCACGGCAGGGTAAACCTCTACCAACCTGAAGGCTTCAGGCCTTTAACTCATGAGGGTTTGACGGAGAAGGGAACTCCGTTCTCATAGGTTCTCTTTTTTTGGCATACCAAAGATTTGAGTGTTTAATGACTAAATTAAACGTTAGGAGTGTGAGATGTGTAAATAGGAATGTTTGAAGCGCTATGCATGTAAAAACCCCTTAACATTATCACTATTTTAACTTTTGAAAAGCGAAAATGCATATGTAAGTTNTCAAAGATTTGAGTGTTTAATGTCTAAATAAAACGTTAGGAGTGTGAGATGGTGTTATGCATCTAAAAACCCCTTAACATTATCACTATTTTAACTTTTGAAAAGCGAAAATGCATATGTAAGTAGGCATCTATGTAAAAATTGAAGTTTAAGATGTTAGATATGTAAATCTATAAAAATTGAGTGGCATGCATGTATATATTCCTTGAAACAAATACCTTTGGTGTTTGAAAAGTCAGTTTTTTACTGCAAAAGCAAAACAAACAAAAGCCGTCCCAGAATCAGCCTAAAGGGTCTTACTTCCTAAGCCCAGAATTAAGGATCAGTTGAATTAGCGAGTATTTGTAACATCAAATTGTTCTTTTAATTTAATAAATCTGGTTGTAAATAATTAATTTTCACCACAAAAATCTATAAAAAGCAGCAAGAAAAAGGCTGTANAACTAATTCACTCAAAAGGAAAATCAGTTTTTTACTGCAAAACAAACATAATTCATCATCAAATTGTTCTTTTAAGTTAATAAATCTGGTTGTAAATAATTAATTTTCACCACAAAAATCTATAAAAAGCAGCAAGAAAAAGGCTGTAATATAAAATTATGGTAGCTACTCTAAAAGAAACATACAACTGCCTTTAGCTTCCATATGAGCAGACAGCCCAAGGTATTGGATTGACATTGTAATCAATATTTCACTTTAGCTTTTGCAGAAATAGCCCCGTAGAATAATGGCTTTGCGAGCTCAAGCTATCTCCAAAGCGATGCTCTTATCTGCAAGGAGACTATTTGCTCGGCATTCTTCTAATAAATTGTTTGTTGGAGGTTTGTGATAGTTATTCACTATTCATTATAATACAACTTATTGTGCCTAATATTAGTTTTTCGGGGGCATTTACATACATAAAACCCAAGTCCTCTGCATTTACATATCTAACACCCAAACTTTACTTCTTACATTTCTACCACNCACTTTTTACATTTCTACCACACATCTTTAAAATCATATCAAAAATACTACTATAACTTTCAAAAAGTGAAATACATCTCATCATGCACAAGTAAGCTGTCATATATGTAAAAAATGGAAGTTTAAATGTTAGATATGTAAAAACACATAGGAATTGAATGGTATATATGTAAATTTTCCTT
The DNA here is from genome assembly GCA_002079205.1 of Phalaenopsis hybrid cultivar. Classification (NCBI taxonomy): domain Eukaryota; kingdom Viridiplantae; phylum Streptophyta; class Magnoliopsida; order Asparagales; family Orchidaceae; genus Phalaenopsis; species Phalaenopsis hybrid cultivar. The sequence goes on from JXCR01002255.1 coordinate 178,150, forward strand.
ACTTTTAAGTTTTTTAAGTGGATAGGTGTTTATTAAAATTTATTTGGCTCAATTTTGAACTTTGCTATTCTGCTCTCATAACAAAAAATATGAGTTGATGATTCAGGGTGGGCAATTAAACCCCTGAAATTTTCAATTTCTTTATATAAATGATAAATTTTAAGTTTTTTTATGTCATTTATTAATATGAATTAATATTAATGTTATACTTAATGATTATTCATCAGTTCATAAAGCTTCTAAAGAGTGAAATCTTTCATGCTGCATTGGCTGTAATACTAATTATTTTGAATGAAATCTTTTAAGGTCTTTCATACGACACTAATGAAACTGTTCTAAGAGATGCTTTCAGTGCTCATGGTGTAATTACACAAGGTGGTTTGACCAACTTATCAAATTTATATTTGGGGAATTGACATACATACCACAATTCCCGTGTATTCACATATCCGATTTCTAAAGTTTACTTTTTTACATTTATACCTCCCATAAATTTCATATCATATCAAAGTACCAGTATTTAAGCTTTAAGGAAAAGTGAACTGCACCTTTTCATTCATGTATAAGGGGGCAAATATATGTAAAAATTGAAATATAGTTGTTAGATATGTAAATACATAAGAATTGGTGGTATTTATGGTAATCTTCCTTGATCTCTCACTGACTGAAGGTGTATTTATGCAGTTAAAGTAATATGTGACAGGAGAAGTGGAAAATCTGAAGGTTTTGGATTTGTGCAGTTCTCTCAAGAAACTGAAGCTGCCACAGCTCTGCAAAAGATGGATAAACAGGTAGGAGCTTCTATATTTAGGGACATTTACATAAATACCATTAATTCCTAAGTATTCACATATCTAACAAACTTTTCTTTTTATATTTATACCACACAAATCTTTCAATTCACATTACACATTAAAAAAAAAGAAGAAAAATACCACTATTTTAACTTTAAACCGTGAAGTACACATTTTCATACATAGATAAAGGGTGGGTCATTTATGTAATAGTTGAGCTTTAGGTGTTAGATAAGTAAATACATAGGTGGTATTTATGTAAAATCTTTATTATATTTAGTAGATCGATTTTGTTCTATACTTTTTAATTATATTCTTTTTATTTCATGGATTCCAATTTATTTATTTATTTTCAGTTGCTTGATGGAAGAAACATTCGCGTGCAGTATGCAAACAAGTAAGTTTGATGAATAAATAAGACTTCGAAGAAACACCCTTCTGTTCATGGCAGAATGCGATTAGTGGGATCAGTTTTCTCTTGAGAAATTTATAGACCTAACACACAATTCGTATGTATTCATGCATCCCACACCTAGACGTTCGTATTTACATATATAGCATTCATGTGCATGAAAAGATACATTTCACTCTAATATTATTATTTTTTTATATAATATTAAAGATTTGAATGTTTTTTTTGCAAATATAAGAAGTTTAGATGTGAGATATATATATACATAAAAATTGTTCGTGATGCATGTTGAGCAGACCGTCAATAAAAGCTTTTTCATCAACAGCTCATGTCTAGCACGTTTAAGTAGCTTTGTGTTTGTATCGCGAGCTGAATACGAACAATTTTTTTTAGCTAGAATTATAAACAATCATTTGTTCTGTCATTTTCAACACATCTTAACTCAATATATAAATATATATAATACTATATGTATTTATATATCAATTTGAATTATCACAAGTATGATCATGTGATTCTGCATATTTTCTTACATATGAATGATGCAGATTTGAATCCAACACTTAACAAAAGCCAATTTCGACACCAAGATGTTGAATTACACGAATATTTAAATCAAGTCGAACACAAACTCGCCGTTCACAAGCATTTCAAAAACGAGCCAAGTTCGAACATAAATAGAAATGAACACAAGACAAACATGAACCCACTCAAACTTGGCTCATTTACAACCCACGTAAATGGCACCATTCTTTTATGTGACATTTATATTCGTCACCCAATTCCCACGTATTTACACATCTAACATCTCAACTCATTGCATTTTCACCCAAATCTTTTAAATTACATAAAAAATTATCACTATTTTTATTTTTAAATGTAAAATACATCTTTCCATACATGAAAAAAAATCTTATTTATATGCATATATACAAAATAAACCTCAAACTTATTAAAAATTTTCATATTTCAAGTAATACACTAGTAATCAATAAACATTTATATCACGTCAACATTTTCTTCCTGATCTAATAGTCATACACCCAGTAAAAAACTAAATGAACCAACATTCCTACAATGTGAACTATTTTATTTTTGATATCATGTTACGGTCATTTACATATATACCTCCCACCCCTAAATATTTACATATCTAACATTTAAATTCTAAATTTTACAATTATATCAGCCAAATGTTTCATCTAAAAAATTATTGAATATAAATTTCATAATCACCAAAAGTTGAGTCACCCAAAATTTCTCCATTTACACAATCATCCTCGTCCTTCTTTGATTTGTTTTCATAATTTAGAAAAAAAGAAAAACAAATATAAATAAATAAATAATAGTATATCTCTTAGGAAATCTTCCTGTCTCTGAGATTTTCTAAGCAGGGCAACCAGCTAATTCTCACCTAAAAAAATCAGGCATCCAACACCAATAAAGAGATCAACAAACAATCCAGCAGAGAAGAAAAAAATTAAAATTTACATTCTTAGCACAAAATTCTTATGTATTTACCCATCTCATACCACCTAAACTTTCATATCTACATGCATAGTCCTTTAATGCTTTAATCCTGTGCAGGAAAAAGTGAATCTAACTTTTTAAAAGTGATAATGGTGATATGTACTTAAGATTTGGGTGTTGTGTGTAAATATGAAAGTTTAGGTGTGAGATATGTAAATACATAAGAATTATGTGCTAACTTACCCACCATCATGAGGCTTTCGTCTTGCAAATTCTACAAAAATCAACCGTCCACCAAAGATCTGTCCAAAATCAGAATAATAAAATATAAGAAGTTATGAAAGTAAAGCATAAAAAATAGATATTTTGATTCAAACTTGAACATGATGAAGTTTTAACCACTAAATTTAATTTAGGAAGACACACAAGCATACCCCATTCAAATTCTATGTATTTTTATATATCTAACACCTAAACATCAAATTTTACATCTATACCAATTTACCNTACCACCTTGAGGGGAAATATTGGAAAGTGTCAATCCGCATTAGTAAGGAATTTATTTCCTTTTTTCAGAATATATTTCACTAATTGTGTTTCATTTATTAGATATTTCCTTTTTCTTTTTCTTATTTTGGAGGGATTCCCATTTGGGGTCTTTTCATTATTATATGTATGTAGTATAGGGTAATGCAAAAAGTGAGCTCGAAAAAAAATTCTTTTAAGAAACACTACACACAATGACATTCTTATCATTCAATATCATGAACATGGAAGCAATGAGATGCACCATACTATTAGCACGTAACAATTAGTTACAATTTAGTCAACATTTTCATGAGCTAGAGAAACAAAATAAAAATGTTAACACCATAAGCAATTAATGGCAATGTTTAATAATTAGATAGATAAAACACTCCGAAAAAAAGTCTTCTATGAGATAATATATTCAGCTTAAAGTGTAAGAAAAAACTTTCAAGATCAACATAATTACAACAACGTGAAGGTTCTATCTGCATACAACATGGACAGAAAATTATAAAATNATTTTATGTCATTTATTAATATGAATTAATATTAATGTTATACTTTATGATTATTCATCAGTTCATAAAGCTTCTAAAGAGTGAATTCTTTCATGCTGCATTGGCTGGAATACTAATTATTTTGAATGAATTTTTTTAAGGTCTTTCATATGACACTAATGAAACTGTTCTAAGAGATGCTTTCAGTGCTCATGGTGTAGTTACACAAGGTGGTTTGACCAAGTTATCAAATTTATATTTGTGGAATTGACATACATACCACAATTCCCGTGTATTTACATATCCAATATCTAAAGTTTACTTTTTTACATTTATACCTCCCATAAATTTCATATCATATCAAAAGTACCAGTATTTAAGCTTTANGTTATCAAATTTATATTTGGGGAATTGACATACATACCACAATTCCCGTGTATTTACATATCCAATATCTGAAGTTTACTTTTTTACATTTATACCTCCCATAAATTTCATATCATATCAAAAGTACCAGTATTTAAGCTTTAAGAAAAAGTGAAATGCACCTTTTCATTCATGTATGAGGGGGCATATATATGTAAAAATTTAAATATAGCTGTTAGATATGTAAATACGTAAGAATTTAGTGGTATTTATGGTAATCTTCCTTTGATTTATGTGATCTCTCACTGACTGAAGGTGTATTTATGCAGTTAAAGTAATATGTGACAGGAGAAGTGGAAAATCTGAAGGTTTTGGATTTGTGCAGTTCTCTCAAGAAACTGAAGCTGCCACAGCTCTGCAAAAGATGGATAAACAGGTAGGAGCTTCTATATTTAGGGACATTTACATAAATACCATTAATTCCTAAGTATTCACATATCTAACAAACTTCTCTTTTTATATTTATACCACACAAATCTTTCAATTCACATCAAAAAAAAGAAAAAAAACCACTATTTTAACTTTAAACTGTGAAATACACATTTTCATACATAGATAAAGGGTGGGTCATTTATGTAATAGTTGAACTTTAGGTGTTAGATATGTAAATACATAGGTGGTATTTATGTAAAATCTTCATTATATTTAGTAGATCGATTTTGTTCTATACTTTTTTATTATATTCTTTTTATTTCATGGATCCCAATTTATTTATTTATTTTCAGTTGCTTGATGGAAGAAACATTCGTGTGCAGTATGCAAACAAGTAAATTTGATGAATAAATAAGACTTCGAAGAAACACCCTTCTGTTCATGGCAAAATGCGAATATTGGGATCAGTTTTCTCTTGAGAAATTTATAGACCTAACACACAATTCGTATGTATTTATGGATCCCAAACCCAGACGTTCGTATTTACATATATAGCATTTATGTGCATGAAAAGATACATTTTACACTAATAATATTATTATTTTTATATAATATTAAAGATTTGAATGTTTTGTTTGCAAATCTAAGAAGTTTAGATGTGAGATATATATACACATAAAAATTGTTCGCGATGCATGTTGAGCAGACTGTAAAAAAAAGTTTTTTCATCAACAGCTCATGTCTAGCTCGTTAAGTAGCTTTGTGTTTGTATCACGAGCTGAATATGAACAATTTTTTTTAGCTAGAATTATAAACAACCATTTGTTCTATCATGTTCAACTCATCTTAACTCTCTCTCTCTCTCTCTCTCTCTCTCTCTCTCTCTCTCTCTCTCTCTCTCTCNCTATCAATTTAAATTATCACAAGTAAGGTCATGTGATTCTGCATATTTTCAACACTTTACAAAAGCCAATTTCGATACCAAGATGTTGAATTACAAGAATATTTAAATCAAATTGAACATAAACTCACCGTTCACAAGCATTTCAAAAACAAGCCAATTTATAACATAAATCGAATTGAACACAAGACAAACATGAACCCACTCAAACTTGGCTCATCTACAACCCACGTAAATGGCACTATTCTTTTATGTGACATTTATATTCGTCACCCAATTGGAAAAAAATTGCGTGCATAAGACATACGCAGAATTACGTACGTCTGTAACCTGCAAACAGGTTACAGAGAGGATTTCAGGAGGTTATAACTGCGTTATACACCTTATAACCTCCCTGTAACCTCTCTGTAACCTACCTATATATGAAAACAGAAGCGCAAAACTTACTCGAAGGTGCAAGTAGGTTACAAGGAGGTTACGGGTGGTATAACTCGATTATAACCTCCTAAAATCCTCCCTGTAACCTGTTTGCAGGTTACAGACGTACGCAGCTCTGCGTACGTCTTATGTACGCAAATTTTTTCCCACCCAATTCCCCCGTATTTACATATCTAACATCTCAACTCATTGCATTTTCACCCAAATCTTTTAAATTACGTAAAAAAAATATCGCTATTTTAATTTTTAAATGTAAAATACATCTTTCCATACATGAAAAAAATCTTATTTATATGCATATATACAAAATAAATCTCAAACTTATTAAAAATTTTCATATTTCAAGTAATACACTAGTAATCAATAAACATTTATATCACGTCAACATTTGCTTCCTGATCTAATAGTCATACACCCGGTAAAAAACAAAATGAACCAACATTCCTACAATGTGAACTATTTTATTTTTGATATCATATATACCTCCCACTCCTAAATATTTACATAGCTAACATTTAAATTCTAAATTTTACAATTATATCACCCAAATGTTTCATCTAAAAAAACTATTGAATATAAATTTCATAATCACCAAAAGTTGAGTCACCCAAAATTTCTCCATTTACACAATCATCCTCATCCTTCTTTGATTTGTTTTCATAATTTAGAAAAAAAAAAAGAAATATAAATAAATAAATAATGGTACATCTCTTAGGAAATCTTCCTGTCTCTGAGATTTTCTAAGCAGGGCAACCAGCTAATTCTCAACTAAAAAAATCAGGCATCCAACACCAATAAAGAGATTAACAAACAATCCAGCAGAGAAGAAAAAAATTAAAATTTGCATACTTAGCACAAAATTCTTATGTATTTACCCATCTCATACCACCTAAACTTTCATATTTATATGCATAGCCCTTTAATGCTTTAATCCTGTGCAGGAAAAGTGAATCTAACCTTCTAAAAGTGATAATGATGATATGTACTTAAGATTTGGGTGTTGTGTGTAAATATGAAAGTTTAGGTGTGAGATATGTAAATACATAAGAATTATGTGCTATCTTGCCCACCATCATGAGGCTTTCGTCTTGCAAATTCTACAAAAATCAACCTTCCACCAAAGATCTGTCCAAAATCAGAATAATAAAATATAAGAAGTTAGGAAAGTAAATCATAAAAAATAGATATTTTGATTCAAACTTGAACATGATGAAGTTTTAACCCCTAAATTTAATTTAGGAAGACACACAAGCATACCCCGCTCAAATTCTATGTATTTTTATATATCTAACACCTAAACATCAAATTTTACATCTATACCAATTTACCAATGCATTAAAAAATTTATTTAACCTTTTAAAGATTAAAATAGTAGTATTCTTGATCTGATATGAATAATTAGGGCGGTCTAGATGTAAAAAGCAAAGTTTGAGTGTTAGATATGTAAATACATAGGAATTTGGTGGTATGTAAATGGCCCTTTAATTTAAGATATGAGCATTATATGATTAATCTTATTATGATGCAATGACAAGTCTTAAAAGTAAGAAATGATAAAAATATGAAACCCAAAGATTTTAGAAGGAAAACTATTTAACAGAAATAATTATGCATTGACGCAAAATATAAAATAGGAAGATCTAATCTGTGCATGAAGCAAGCAATGGATTATAAATGCAAAACAGCAGTTGTTGATTCGATGCAAAGATTATATCACATCATACTTTTAAAGTGTCCGAAATCTCTCATGAAGCCCCAAAGAGAGCAAGAGAATTAACTCGAAAGAAATAGGAAGATTTACATAAATACCACTTAAGTCCCATAAATTTACATATCTGACACCTAAACCTTCTACAAATAGTAAATGTATATAGTTTTAAGGTACTCAACCGTCTAAAAAAAGGAAGTTGATGCAAAAAAATGTGTAAAACTTTGCCTTTCACATGAATACAACATAAGTGGATGCCACTAAACAATAATCTATCGAATTGAATATTTCTCAAAACCACAAACTCGAGTATGGCTAGAACTGTTGTGAGTTCTGTGAAAGAAAGCGGCATTCTTGCAACTAGAGCAATGACATTACTTGCCAAGATGGATGCCAAAAAGGTTATATGTTACACTAAAGAATTCAAAAGACATTCGTATTAATAAAAACATGCTTTATCATCTTTAGATGATAAAGGCATTAAAGACATCGAAGATAATGAACCTACCATTCTGAATATGATGATGAGAATCATGCTGAAAGAGTTATTGTAGTACGATGCATGTTAGCTTCCTANAAACTGTTGTGAGTTCTGTAAAAGAAAGCGGCATTTTTGCAACCAGAGCAATGACATTACTTGCCAAGATTGATGCCAAAAAGGATATATGTTACACTAAAAAATTCAAAAGACATTTGTATTGATAAAAACATGCTTTATCATCATTAGATGATAAAGGCAATAAAGACATCGAAGATAATGAAGCTACCATTCTGAATATGATGATGAGAATCATGCTGAAAGAGTTATTGTAGTACGATGCATGTTAGCTTCCTATGTTACCAAAGAACATTGGAGAACAAATATTTTTCAGAAGTGTTATTTGCCAAAATAAAAGAAATAAACTAATAATTGATCAATGAAACTTTATTAATGGTCAAAGACGCCCATAAGACAGATACTAAACCCTTCAAATGTAACCTGTGAGGATTAGTCTCATTACTGGGGCACTAAATGATGCAGGATGCAACTCAAGCGGTTGTTATACTGTTTAATAAGCAAATTTGCTCGTGGTAATTTAGACAAAATTTGAGAACATAGCACATATTTGAGAGAATCGCAACAGACATATCAAACTGTGATGCTTCCCAAAAAGGACAATAAAAATACCAGCATAAAATTTACCAACATACACCGGGAATGTGAAGATGATTTAAACAAAGCAGAGAATGAGCATGCCAAAAAAAATTTAAGCATAGTTGTGATTAAAGAATTTAAAGAATAAAAGTGGCAAATACACTCTAATGTAGGACAATTAGATCAAAGAATCATGCGCCATGTTATCATCCATCATAGAAATTAGAAGTAAACGATTTAGAGAACACAACAAAACAACAAAGTTTTCGAACTTTGATAGGTTGGAGATAGAATCTCAACATTTGGGTGCCACTTCCCCTCCTCTCGGAGTCCAGATAAAACGTTATGATGCAACAAAAAAAAAAAAAACTGTTTAAAACTCACAAATATAAAACTCATGCAGCAAACAAGCATATTATAATATAAGAAGGCATTGGCACATATGTGAAGTGGGATTGATACGAATATATATATGTCGCAAAAAACTAATACAAAAAACAAGAAGAAAATAAGATGGGATAAAAAGTTCTCACATAAATATAACCAGATTATAAAATTTCTCCAAAATACATTCTAATATGATAGTATGAATCAAATATTTGTAAAGCATTCTCTTAGTATTTTAACAAATCCAACATCACTCAAAATGGAGCACTAAAGCAGAAAAGATAAGTCTAAAATACCAAGATTGTGCAGATCTGTCAGAACTAGAACCTAAGAATAATGAATTGAAATCGAAGAAAGCTGAAGAAGTTCCAAGTGCTAACAAAAAATGCTCAGAACATGAACAATTGAATGCCATACAAAATTGGAATAGTTCAAAAATAGATTAGATGCACTTATGCTGCTCCTAATAGTTATGCCTTTTGGAGAATGTTTTATGGTTACTTAGGATTTAATCAATCTACAGACTCTCCTAGTTATGTTGAGCTGGTGGACACTTGGGGGTGAGCTCACTCTCAAGAATGGGGAGAAAGGATTTTAGAAAAAATGACTCATTAGATGTCACAACTGTTTTCATGGATGCAACTAAGTCTGGCATATTGAGGTTGTTGATTCAGTAGTTATCAGAAAGATCTGCAACATATGCTTGTGTTCAATTATTTTCAAGATTTAGAAGAAACATGCACCTCTATCATATAACTTTCACATTGTTTCAGTGGGAACCTTTTAAACCTCCTAAAGATTGTAACACTCTCTCCATAATAAACACTCGATAGCTTTTGTGATTAACAGCTAGTTTCTAATATATTTGATCATCTAGATTTATTTGGACCCCAAATGACTCGGCAGGTATCACAAGTAGTTCTTGATGTTAATAAGTTTAAGAAGTTGAAGGTGCAATTGATATCACATTCATGAAGTAGATTCACTATATGTGTTTCGGGTTCAATTTTTTTAGGATTTCAAAAAGACCGATACTCGTACCATGTAACTTTCAGATTGTTCAATCAGGAAACCTTTTGGACCTCACACAAATATCATGACATGCGCTCGTTTAAAAAATTCCTTTAAACTTTTTTAAACATAACCTTGTTTCTAATATACTTCATTCCTTCTGTCTATTTGACCATAAACAATTAAATAGATATCACACCTAGTTCCTTGTATGCTAATAGGTATGAGAATTTCAAAGTGTTGCTAATATTACAGTCAAGCGGATCACAGAATATCCATTTGGTCCAATCATTTTCAGGTTTTGCAAGTGACGGACACTAGTAGCACGCAAGTTCCAAATAGGTACAACGAAAAACCTAACAAAGCTCACAAAAATCATAGCATTCTCTCCTTTGTAAACCTCCAAATACATTTTATAATTATATTGAAAAGATTCTTATACATTTGATTGCCTAAGTTTATTTAAAGGCAAATCTTGCAAGAATGTGTACCAACCCCAACCACCCGCGAATATAGAAGCTGATGCATCAAGTTGTCTTGATTTTCAACAGACATGTTAATCTGTGATGTTTCTCAATAACTACATCCAATATCTCATACTACATTATATAATGGAATTTCAAATAATTTTTGACATTATAAATCCATCTTCAATTAATTAATAATTATGAAGCATGATATATCATGCAAAAGATGAAATCTTTGACACAAATAACCTTAAAAAAAAAAAAATACCCTTCCATCCATAGCCTTCACTGCCTTTTGAGCTTCTGCTTCAGATGCATAATTCACAAAACCAAAACCTTTAGGCCTGTTGGTGCTTGGATCCCTGATAATCCTTGCTGCATTTTAAATCAAATTAAACTTATAGAGCTATTTCAAAAATTATACAACTCTAACTAAGGCACATGAGAACCATGAAAAAATAAAAATTCAAAAAGTAGTAATAGGGGCATTTACTCACTTACCTCAGAATTTTATCTATTTACATTTATAACACCTAAACTTTCATATTTACATGCATAACACTCAAATGATTAATATTATATCAAGCATACCACTACTATTAACTTTCTAAGAAGTGAGCACCTTTTGATGCATTGATTTGTGACACCAAAGCGCTATAAATGCAAATATCAAAATTTGGGGTGTTATATATGTAAATACATAAGAATTGTGTGGAATGTATGTAAATATCCCAAAATAGAAATAAAAAACAGCTGTCTCACAGGAAAACTCATAATCAAAACACAAGCAGCTTAATGAAGACTANAACTTCAAAACCCTCCAATCCAAAATCGAATGCAGTTACCGAAATGAAACTCCGGACGACTATCAGATCGAATAAAACCAAGCCCACTCAAAAAGAAAAATCCAATCACGAAGAAGAACGAGCTCAGGAAAAACTAAAACAAGGCTACCGCCATACTCTCAGCCATTATTCACTCAAATCAGCGCCATACTCTTAGCCATTATCCACTCAAATCAGTGTGCCGTTTCCAAATTTCGAGATTATTCTAGCGATGCGTGCGATTCGCCGGATAAAGATTTGATAATCTTCGATCATCGGACGCCGAATCTCCGAGCACCGAAGACATCGTCGGTTCTCCAGAAAGGAAATCATAAACTGATAATAGCACGAGAAAGCTTCAGGGTTTTCAAATGGAATGGATTTGATAGAAATCGAGAGTCCGGGGACCGGACAGGAAAAACGCTGTTCGGTTACCGCAGTCAAGAGTCGTTACTTTTCAAGGGAAATTCAATTCAAACCTTCGTCCTATAAATAGTTGTATTTCAATAAATAGGAGAAATTTCAGCTCTCACTTATTTTTATAATAAAATAAAATAATTGTCCATTTAATCTTATTTTCAGTAATATTAAATTAATATATATTCGTTAACTAAATCAATTTATTGTCTAATTCTCCAAATCATATTTCTATTTGGAGGTCCGAAAACATTTAATTCACACTTGAAGTACTCTATTATGGCTCCAGTCACCCCTCGCCGAACTTGACCCGCCCAAGCCACCAATGGCATTATTCTCCATCTCCTCATTTCGAGATCTCTCTTTTCGACGTCCAATGCCCGCTTCTCTGCCACTTCTTCTTTAGCAGCTAGAATGCCACTGTTACCTGACTTTCCTTTGCCTAAATATTTTGATACTCCATATGTAATAAATATAATTCGGAGACATCTATAGCATACNTGGATTTGATAGAAATCGAGAGTCCGGGAACCGGACAGGAAAAACGCTGTTCGGTTACCGCAGTCAGGTCAATTCAAACTTTAGTTCTATAAATAGTTGTATTTCAATAAATAGGAGAAATTTCAGCTCTCACTTATTTTTATAATAAAATAAAATAATTGTCCATTTAACCTTATTTTCAGTAATATTAAATCAATATATATTCGTTAATTAAATCAATTTATTGTCTAATTCTCCAAATCATATTTCTATGACCGCTTCTCAATATATATTCGTCCAATGACCGCTTCTCTGCCGCTTCTTCTTCAGCAGCCTAGAATGCCACTGCTCTGCCCTACCTGACTTTGCCTAAATATTTTGATACTCCATACGTAATAAATATGATTCGGAGACATCTATAGCATACATGTAAAAAGCCCTTATTTTTAAGAACGAGAGCTTACATACACCAACATAATTCCTTTGTATTTACATATTGATACCTAAAATTTAAATTTTATATTTATAAGGCTCAAATACTTCATTTCACATCAAAAACAACTCTACTGTTAAAATTTGAAAATAAAATTAAATTTGGCTTAGTCATTTCATAAGTTAAGTGGAGCTCTATAGATATATTTAAGTTTTACAATAAATTTGTTTGATTTGAAATTGAATTGTTTATATCAATTGAACCTGCATTTTAACGAATTAATAAATAAGCTAAAAATTAAATGAATGTCTTGTTGTTTTTTTAATTTTTTTAATTTTTTTTAGGAATTGTGAGTCCAAAAAATAAATGTGTGATTCAAACCGACAACCTCGCGTTAGGAGACTACGCGCTCAATCGCTATGTCACAAATAACCGTGTTGAATGTCTAAATTTTCAAGTAAAAATTTTAGCAAATAATTTTAAAAATTAAAAAAAAGTAAACAATTGAGCAAACTTTAAATTAATCTATCACTATTTTCAATTAAATAAGATGATTTGCAAATTTCATATATTTTTTTAAATCGTATAATATAAATAAGTATTAATAAACTAATCTATTAAAATACAAATCTAAGAAATTATTTTTAAAAACATATGTTAAATTAGTAAAGTGATGTAAAAGCAATATAAAATTTAGAGATAATTTCATAAAGGCCACCCAAAACATTGATATTTATAAATNCCTAGTTGTTTTTTTAATTTTTTTTTTTTTTTTTTTAGGAATTGTGAGTCCAAAAAATAATGTGTGATTCAAACCGACAACCTCGCGTTAGGAGACTACGCACTCAATCGCTATGCCACAAATAACCGCGTTGAATGTCTAAATTTTCAAGTAAAAGTTTTAGCAAATAATTTTAAAAATTTTAAAAAAGTAAACAATTGAGCAAACTTTAAATTAATCTATCACTATTTTGAATTAAATAAGATGATTTGCAAATTTCATATATTTTTTTAAATCGTATAATATAAATAAGTATTAATAAACTAATCTATTAAAATACAAATCTGAAATTATTTTTAAAAACACATGTTAAATTAGTAGAGTGATGTAAAAGCAATATAAAATTTAGAGATAATTTCATAAAGGCCACCCAAAACATTGATATTTATAAATGAACGTGTCTGGTGGTTTTCTTGAACTACCGAACCCATGTATTTACGTTTGTTTCGATAAAACAATTGAGAATTCGATAAGAATGAACTATAAGGGTTTAGCTTTATCATGTGAGAATTTGAAAAATGGATGAAATAGGTGGTTTATTTGTAAATAGTAAGTTTCGGATGAGCCGTATGTAATTACCCCAAAAATTTTTGTTGGATATCTAATATCAGCAGAAGAAAGGCTACAGATTCGCCCGCCGGCAAGACGTGAAGATTTTATCAGCAGAGAAAATCAAACCGCTGCCGCTGTTGGTCGCCGCCGGTGAAGTTAACTCTTTTCTATCTACCTTCTTTAAAGCTCTTACTTTTCTGTCCGTAGATATCAAAATTCACGGTAAAAAAAGATTCTTTTGATATGAATTTGAACAGCATGAACCGAAACCCAGCCGACAATCGAAGTCGTGATCTGTTGTTACCCGCATTGTTTGCTATCTGTTTGATGAAATGCCTCTAAGAGTTTTTAGCTGACTGATTCATTTATCTACGTTTACTATGCTTGGATAGCTATTTTGCTTATTTGTTTTCGTCATAGAGATGTAAACAAGAGTTCATTTGCATCAAATATCTTGTGTTT